>JARQOD010009209.1:0-32347 GCA_033576555.1 Oophaga sylvatica | reverse complement strand
GTGCACACATTGCAGATTTGTCTGCAGAAGCTTCCGTACATAATCCGCATCTCTTGGCAGAAAACGCAGGTGCGTATTTGATGCGTTTTTTACATGCGGATTTGTATGCCTTTTTGTTAGCTAAATAAAGATGCTATTTAACAAAAAAAAAGATTTGTGATGTAATTTCTGTCCAACCTCCTCTTTTACATTAGTCCAGTGCTCATTCTCCCCAGCGCTCATTCCCCACCCCAGCGCTAGTGTTGAGCATTCCGATACCGCAAGTATCGGGTATCGGCCGATATTCGCTGTATCGGAATTCCGATACTTAGTTCCGATATTTTTCCTATATCGTATACCGGAATCGGAAGTTCCCATAATTCTTTGAGAGGCACTGTGATTTTAGTCAGCCAATGAGGAATCTTATGAAGTGTGGGCACATCCTGTACTGCTGCGGTCATGTTAACTAATGGCATGGCTGTGATTGGCTGCTGAAATGATGTCAGAATGCACTATAAAAGGCGCCGCCGCCATTTTAGCGTCACTGTGCTGTGAACTCAGTTAGGGACAGAACGCTGCTCTGCTGACTCTGAGGGACAGTTAGAGATTGCGATTTTGTGTACTGTGCTTTAGGCAGGCTAGTTTACCAACCGCTGTGTAAAGCTTCCTTTTGCCTTGCAGTGTTGTTTTAACAGCTCTGTGCAAGGTGTGTGTGTGAGAGTGCAGGTGACGCTGCAGTTTGCTCTGCATCCACCGATGTTTGTAGGCATCTGCACGTGTCACTCACTGACTCTTTTTTTTATTTTATTTTGTGGAATTGGTGCAGCTCCATTCAATTGAAATTAACAGTGATCTATTAGTGTGACGCGCTTCCATCCGTATACAATACATTGGTTGCAAACACTATAGAAGTACAGAAAGGAGCCTTTCACAGATAGTGAACAGTTGTGTGCAGTGTTCACTGTAGTCTGTGAGGTTTTCATTTTTTGAGTGCAGATCACGCTCCAGTTAGTTCTTCAACCACTGCTGGTTGTAGTCTGCTGAGCGTGTGTCACTGCCTCATCCTTCACATTTTTCTCTAATTGGTGCTGCTCCATTCTATTTTAAAAAAATATAATCTATTAGTGTGACGCGCTTCCATCCGTATACAATACATTGGTTGCAAACACTATAGAAGTACACAAAGGGGCCTTTTACAGCTACTGAACAGTTGTGTGCAGTGTTCACTGTAGTCTGTGAGCTTTTCATTTTTTGAGTGCAGATTACGCTCCAGTTAGTTCTTCAACCACTGCTGGTTGTAGTCTGCTGAGCGTGTGTCACTGCCTCATCCTTCACATTTTTCTCTAATTGGTGCTGCTCCATTCTATTTTAAAAAAATATAATCTATTAGTGTGACGCGCTTCCATCCGTATACAATACATTGGTTGCAAACACTATAGAAGTACACAAAGGGGCCTTTTACAGCTACTGAACAGTTGTCTGCAGTGTTCACTGTAGTCTGTGAGCTTTTCATTTTTTGAGTGCAGATTACGCTCCAGTTAGTTCTTCAACCACTGCTGGTTGTAGTCTACTGAGCGTGTGTCACTGCCTCATCCTTCACATTTTTCTCTAATTGGTGCTGCTCCATTCTATTTAAAAAAAAATATAATCTATTAGTGTGACGCGCTTCCATCCGTATACAATACATTGGTTGCAAACACTATAGAAGTACACAAAGGGGCCTTTCACAGCTAGTGAACAGTTGTCTGCAGTGTTCACTGCAGTCTCTGAGGAATAACCACACTTAGGCCTTATAACTTTTCTGACTTTCTTTATCAATCTACCAAGATGAAGAAGGCAGGGAGTAAGGCACGTGGTCGTGGCCGTGGAGTTTCAGCAGGGAGAGGACGTGGGGATTCTGTGGCTGCTGCCCCACCCAGTGACACAGTATCCACCAGTTTTCCCCGTGAGCGTTCCTTTATGCGCACTTTTGTAGGAGCTCGGCGTACCCCCCTGCTGCGGGAAGAACAAATTGAAGCCGTTGTTGGT
This sequence comes from Oophaga sylvatica, assembly GCA_033576555.1. Classification (NCBI taxonomy): domain Eukaryota; kingdom Metazoa; phylum Chordata; class Amphibia; order Anura; family Dendrobatidae; genus Oophaga; species Oophaga sylvatica. The sequence continues at coordinate 30,340 of JARQOD010009209.1, read as the reverse complement.
TGGATGGCAGCCAATGCATCGACTTCAATTGCTTCCACCTCCTCTCAGGACCACAGCACTGTTGAACAACCATCTGTCTCTTCACCGTCTGCCAAATTGCCCAGGCAGTCAGAGAGCTCTGTAAAGGAGCCAGCTGAGTCTCTGCTTCTGTTCTCAGAATCTGTTGGTTTGCAAACAGGGGCCCAGCCAAGCAGCATTCTGGAATGTGAAGAAGAGGGAGTATGCAGTGATGCGCAACAGCTGTGTCTCTTGAATCTGAAGAGGCGGGTGAGCCAGTGCCGATGGTCAGCACACCGCAGAACGCATCTGATGATGATGAGACTCAGGTGCCAGTTTCTGTTGAGCATGGTGCTGGCCAGACCACCCAACAGCAGCAGGTGTTGGAAGAGGGTACTGGAGATGATGAGGTCCAAGACCCAACTTGGCGTGAGGAACAGGAAGGTGGTGGGAGCAGCTCTGAGGAAGAGATTGCCCCAACGGTCCAAACAGTAGGGAGAGGTAGGCTGCAGACTCGGTTGCCTGTAGCCTCCAGTTTGGCACCCGTTCGTAGCAGTTCTCTTACAACAGCCAAAACGGGCGCTCCCAGGACTTGCACTGCGTGGTCCTTTTTTGACACACTTGCAGATGATATTTGCTATGTCAAATGCAAGCTGTGCAATCAAAAAGTAAAAAGAGGTAAAAGTGTCAGTAACCTTAATACCACAAATATGTGGAAACATGTGCGGACAAAGCACGTGGTTGAGTTACAAAGACACACCGGAGATGTAGGCCAACCTACAGCAGCACCTACATCTTCAGCTCGTGTTGGAGCCTCTTCCTCCAGCTCACACACAGCTGGTTCGGCTTCCTCACAGGATCGCCATGGAAGAACCTCTGTCACTGTTGTCCAGAGACCCAGTGTTATTCCACCCACAGCTGCAAGTTCCCTGTCATCCTCACACTCCCAGGCCACAAAACAACCATCGGTAGCACAGGCATGGGATAAAAGACGGCCATACTCGGCAAACCATCCACGAGCACAGGCTCTGAATGCTGGCATTGCAAAACTCCTGTCCTTGAAATGCTGTCATTCAGGCTGGTGGAGACTGACAGTTTCCGTAACTTAATGGCATTGGCAGTCCCACAATACAATGTGCCAAGCCGATTTTATTTCAGCAGGCAAGCCGTCCCTGGTTTGCAAAAGCATGTTGAGGGAAAAATTAAACATGCGCTACTAAACGCCGTCAGTAGCAAGGTCCACCTGACCACCGATGCGTGGACCAGTACCCATGGCCAGGGACGATACCTTTCCCTCACTGCCCATTGGGTCAATGTTGTGGAGCCGGGTACAGATCTTGCGAGTGGCGCTGTACGTGTTCTGCCAACTCCAAGGATTGCAGGAATCCAGTCTGTCCACATTGACTCCTCCTCCTACTCCAGTTCCTCAGAATCATCGCTGCAGGAGCCGTCACGGTCTACCTCCACATGGACCCGTGAACGCTTACCTGTTGCGACCGATATGAGCACAGCCGTGGCCAAACATCAACAGGCCGTCCTGAAATTAATTTCCATGGGGAATCGAAGCCACACAGCGCAGGAGCTCTGGAATGCCATCAAGCAGGAGAGCGACGTGTGGTTTTTTGCCAGCGAATCTCCAGCCAGGCTTGGTAGTGTGTGACAATGGCCGAAATCTGGTGGCAGCTCTGGGCCTTGGCAACCTCACTCACATACCATGTCTGGCACATGTGCTCAACTTGGTCGTGCAGAGTTTTTTGAGGGACTATCCGGATCTTGATGCACTGCTGCACAAGGTCCGCCTAGAGTGCGCTCATTTGCGACATTCCAGCATGGCCAGATCACACATTGCAGCTCTGCAACGCAGATTTCGCCTTCCTGAACATCGCATCATATGTGACGTACCCACCAGGTGGAATTCCACGTTACATATGTTGGAGCGGTTGTGTGAGCAGCAGCCAGCAGTAATGGAGTATCAGCTGCATCAGGCGCAATCAACTCACAATTTGCGCCGTTCACACTTCACCACTACTGAGTGGGCCCCTATGAAGGACATCTGCCACGTTTTGCGTGCGTTTGATGAGTCAACGCGGATGGCGAGTGCAGATGATGCACTAGTCAGCCTGACTGTCCCCCTTATCTGCCTGCTTCAAAAAACACTGCAAGCACTAGGAGGAAGACATCGCTCCAGAGGGAGGTACACAACGCTCTAGTCAGTATGTAGAGCGAGGGTGGGGTGATGCAGAGCAGGCAGAGATGACGCCTCTTGCAGGGGACAGCGTTTCTTGGCCAGTTGGGAGTCTGCAGCACATGGTTGATTTCATGCTGCAGTGCCTGAGAAACGACCGCCTCATCGCCCACATTCTCACCACGTCTGATTATTGGGTGTACACCCTCCTAGACCCTCGCTACCGGGACAACTTACAAAGCCTCATCACACCGTTGAACCGGGAGCGTAAAATGCGGGAGTACCAAGACACACTGGTGCAATCCATAATGTTCTCCATTCCAGCCGAGAGCACTGCTGCTGCTACTGCTTTACAAAGCAGCTCTGTGCGTCGAGGCAGTGGAGACAGCTCTGCAACAAGAGGGAGCACAAGCAGCGCCTCTGCACAGGGCAAGACCAGTATATTCCAAATGTGGCAAAGTTTTGTGGCAGCGCCACAAATGTCTACACCATCCGAGACGGCTCCAGTCAGCAGGAGGCAACGTTTCCGTAAGATGGTGACAGACTACATGTCTTTCCCTCTCAGTGTACTCCCAGATGGCTCTTCCCCATTCAAGTTTTGGGTCTCTAAGCTGGATACATGGCCAGAGCTTAGCCAGTATGCATTGGAGGTGCTGGCTTGCCCTGCTGCCAGTGTATTATCGGAGCGCGTCTTTAGTGCTGCAGGTGGTGTACTAACAGACCGTCGCATGCGACTATCCTCCGATAATGTAGACCGGCTTACTTTTCTGAAAATGAACAAGGCATGGATCTCGCCTGAATTTGTCTGTCCGTTTTCAGATTAAATAACTGGTTCGCAACGTTATCCATGTCTCCTGTTATGTTCATCTTTCTACCACCTGAACTCTACTCCCTGGGCTACAACACTGCCAGTTGCTGCTCAGAAGTGTCGTGTCCACAGACCAATACACAAGCTATAGTGTTAGTGGGGTTCAGTAACGCCAGCTGTTCCCCTGCTGTGTGTCCGGCAAGAAGTCTCCTGTTCCCTACACATGCACAGAAAAACCCATGTCGAACATGCTCCAAATAGGGAAGAGCCGTCACCCTGATTGTTATGCTTAAAACAGGAAATTGTGAAGTTTTCCAGGCCTAGAATGATAAATTTTTATAACAAATATGGACAAATAATAATTTGTCATCACAGCGCATATCTGCACATGTCTATTAGAAATGGTAACAAAAACTAAAACATAGTGTTCACTTTTTGAAATTAATGCATAAAAGTACATTTCATACTTATCAATTAATGCTTTTTAAGGAACTTTATCTGTACCTGTAAGATAATGCAGTCAATGGATGTACGAATCATAAACATCCTCATCATCATCATCACGAGTTATATTTATGACAGACATTATAAAATACACATACTGATGCCAACTGTAACTTCACACACCATATATGAAATGGCCAGCATCTAAACCTGGTAATAATGTGCAATAATAAATTATTACATCTAGAAAGTGCATCATGCTTACTGACAATAGGTAGTTATACCTGCAAGTGCTGTTGAAACAACCACAACAGATATAAATTAATAATGGTATATAGGTATCACAGTGCATAGTTACTCATGGACAATGTCGATGTAATACTGTACCTCAATAAAGTCAGCGTCAACCATTATGCTTGTTAGTCTTGTAGATTGTTAAAGAGGGAACGTGCTTTTTTTGTTGGTCATAGGTGGAGTATTAGTATAGGAGAATGGTGTGCACTCAGGGTATAGGAGATGAGGTGCTGGTGAAATTGGATCAAAATGATACCAACAACCGTAAAGATAGTAAATTCACCGCACACAAAATTAGAAATTTGTGCAAAGAAATGTAGTTTTATTCAAACAATACTCAATCCAAAAGAGAGGAAAATAGTGCCATAGGAAAAACTAGTACAATATACTGGTACCCAACGTTTCGGCCCCTCCTGGGCCTTACTCATGGGTAACTAGAAAAATAAAATAAAATACATAGTGTAAGATACATATTTACAGTGGTGCAGTATATTTATAGACATTTATATATAATATATACAATGTAGTGAGAATGGTTTAGAGATTGTACTTTGGATAAACTAGTAAAGGTTAGAAAAAGCTAGATACTCAAATTAACCAGAAAATTGATATTATATGCAGATTCATTGAATAATATAGCATTAAACGTTGTCTAAGTTATATCGTATAATGCATCGTATAATGCACAATTAAAAGAGAGAACAGAGAGGCCAAGTAACAATTTACCTTAGTAGTATAAGTACAGAAAGAAAAAATGGCACTGATGGATGATACAGGGTTCCTGATAGTATCCCTTATGACACACCGTGCTGTAGATAATGTTGAAATAAGTTATTAATGATGTACAAAAAGATAGATTCTGAAATATATAAACAGATCTCAGTATTACCTGTGTGTAATAGGAATAAAGTATATCCTATATGTGGATATAGGGGATCCTGTATGTGGTATCAACCGCCTATATGTGAAATAAGCTTATGTTATAGTGGTGGAAAAAACCTGCTGAGGAGAATTAGAAGGAGTGTATCCTACCTTAGCACTTAGGTCAGTTAGAATGGCGGCGTTCTGAGTGTCCTGCCCAACGGGGTAGCTATAGTGGATAGCTCTAATGGATATAGCCTGTAGTAATAACACATACGGCCCATTATAGATCGGTATCCAGTCTGATGCTACACCGATTTGTCCCTTTGATCGGGAGTAGTAAGATATACCTGGGAGAGATGTGATCGTCGGTATATAGGCGGCGCTCCCGCGCCCTGCCTCCTGCTGAATGTTCAGACCACGTTGTGTGGTTGTGGGGGATTTTAAAGGCAGCGCCGTATGACGTCGGACCGGATGTGCGTCATCCGGACCGGAAGTGATGTGGCGCACATCGTGAGGTATGCGCAGTAATGACGGTGGTAGCCATTGTAATGGTGGGAATATGTGCAGGCAATTGTTCAGTTTGTGAGTGAGGATAACGAATGGCCTGTTGAGATAAAGTATAATGGCGCAGTACCACAGGAGAGAGGAAATGAAATGAAGGGGCCTTAATTAGGGAAGGAGGCATAAATATGTAATATGCAATGTATCGATGGAAGTGGACATAATGAGAGGGGAACGAGAGAATATAGTGGTAGAAAAAGGAGAAATGGATTGGATAACAAAGGCAAAACTGTGAACAAAATAGAACTAAAAAATTGAAAAAAAGAAAAATATTGAAAATGAAAATAGAGGGAAAAAAATGAAAATAAAGGGAAATAAAAATAAAAATAAAGTAAAAGGAAAAAGAATATCTGAAAAATTGTCTGAAAAATTGTAATAAAAGAAAATAAAGAAAATTGACAAAATGAAAAAACAGATGAAATAGAGTAAAAAGTAAAAAATAAAAATAAAAAGATAGTGGAATGAAATAAGAATAAAAAAATGAAAAAATTGGAAGAATAAAAATAAAAATTATAATAAAATTGAAGATAAAAATGAAATAAAATTAAAAAAATTAAAAAATAAAAATAAAAATAAAAATAAAATTAAAAATAAAAATGAAGGAATGACTTACCAACGATAAGGGGCAGTCAGCGTGTCTGCAAAAAAATTCAATATATAGATTAAAGAAAAATACAGTATATGGATTAAAGAACATATGCAATAGATTATAGATTAGATTATAGAAGCCAATCCATCTCCCTGTTAAGACCACGTGGAGATAATGTGTCCAACTTATGAATCCAGTAGCTCTCTCGTAGCTTAAGTCGTCTTATACGGTCCCCGCCCCTACGGGACCTGGGAACATGTTCAATAATCTGGAACTTCACTTGAGCTACAGTGTGTTTGAACTTCGAGAAGTGATCCGGTAGCGGCAGCCAATTTTTACCACATCGAATCGTCGATTTATGACTCGCAATTCTTTCTTTCGCATGCTGTGTTGTCTCACCCACGTATAGGAGGCCACATGGACATTTAATTACATATATGACAAAATTCGAATTACAAGTATAGTATCCATGAATCGGAAAGGATTTACCCGTACGTGGGTGAGTAACAGTATCTGATCTGATGACATTGGAACAACATGCACAGTTTAGGCACGGGAAAGTGCCCCGACGTTGTGTGGTAAGGTGGCTCTGTATTAAAGTAGGGCGGGAGCTTCCAATGTCGGCACGTACCAATTTGTCCTTCAAGTTAGGGGCTCGTCTATTGCACATCAGGGTAGGTGTCTTAAATGCCTCAATGGAGGGATAGGCCCTAGATAGCAAAGGCCAATGTTTACGTATAGCATAATGTACCTTGTTCATTAAAGGATGGTACGTGTGTACAAAGGGTACTCTCTCTGTCTTAATCACAGGAGGATCATTGGGTGGTGGATTTAGGATACGTGTTTTTTCTAGTTCCAGTAATTTGGACGGATAGTCTCTATCTCGAAATTTTTGAGCTGTTTCGTCTAGCCGTGCTGAAAGTAAGCCCGGATTAGTGACGATTCTGGAAATACGTGTAAACTGGGACGGGGCAGACTCTCCTTTGTTGCCCTAGGGTGGCTACTGGAGTAATGTAGCAAGCTGTTACAATCAGTTGGCTTACTGTATAGGTCCGTTGTGAGATTACCCAATGAATCTTTAAGTACCAGTGTATCAAGAAAAGGGATACTGTTGAAATCATGTTGCATCGTAAATTGTAAATCTACGTCAAGAGCATTAAGATAGGAGTGAAATTATTTCAATGATTCAAGAGTACCCGACCAGATAAAGAAAATGTCATCAATGTATCTGTGATAACAATGTATCGATCCCGTATATGCTGCAGTAGGGTATATGTAGCTAAGCTCAAATGCATGCATATATGCATTCGCGTAGGCTGGTGCTACGTTGCTGCCCATGGCAGTACCACGCAGTTGTAGGTAAAAAGTGTCCTCAAATAGAAAGTAATTATCATGTAGTACCATAGTGAGGAGATCTAAGTAGAATTGTATGGATTCAGGTGACATTGTAGAGGTCTCTAGTAATGTTTTGGTAGCCTGTATGCCCTTAATGTGCGAGATGGAAGTGTAAAGGCTATTGATATCCATAGTCACCAGTATACTGTCAGGTGAGGTAATTTTGAAATCCCTGATGATTTTCAAGAAATGCCCAGTGTCTAGCAAAAAAGATGGAGTAGTCTTCACCAATGGAGTTAACATCTTCTCAAGGAAGATTGAGAGTGGTGATAATATTGAGTCCGTAGATGCTACGATAGGTCTACCTGGAGGATTTGTTAGCGATTTGTGTATTTTTGGTAGAACGTAGAATACCGGTATACTGGGATGTGCTTTGGTTAGGAATGTTTTTGTTTTTGTATCAATAACTCGTCTGTCTAAGTACGTGTTTAAGAGGGTTTGGACTCTACGACTTATTTCTAGAGTGGGATCTCCTGGAAGTATTTGGTAAGTATTGGAATCTGAGAGTTGGCGCCTCACCTCGTTGACGTAGAGGGAGCGTTCCAGAATAACCGTAGCTCCCCCCTTGTCAGCGGGCTTGATGACAATGTTCTTATTGTTGTGTAATGCCACTAGTGCCTGATTTTCAGAGGGTGTTAAATTTCTATGATGAGGGAAGAAACCCAATCGCTGTTCATGTATTAGAGATTTGACATCACGTTCTACAAATGAAATAAACGTTTCGGCGGCATGTGCGGTCTGGGGTGGATTAAATGAACTAGGATTACGTAGGCCCAAGTTGTCAATGGAGCACTCTGCCATGAATACGTCCTCATGGGCAGGCGTTCCCACGCCAGGGGTATCCACCTTGGTGCCAAAGTACGTCTTAAGCCTTATAGTTCGGTAGAACCGCTGGAGATCTTTCTCAAGTTGAAACGAGTCCCAGGTAGGAGTGGGGCAGAAAGATAGTCCTTTCTGCAACACGCTCAATTCCGCTGGGGAGAGTGTGTAATTAGAAATGTTAATCACTAAGTTCGATGTAGTCCTACCTGAGATCTGGTCGCCATTCTTTCGCCTCGATCGTCTCGTTTGTCGTAACGATTCTGTCCTCCCTTGCGGCCTTGTCCTAAAAAATGAGATCTCGTTGAACCGGCGGAAGAGTCGCTTTCCGTGCTGAACGATCCTTGTCTCCGATTCGGCTGACGACGCCAGGTATTCGGACCGGAGTAGTCGTTCCATCTATACACTCTGTTGTTCGTGTAATCGTCGGCGTCGCGCTGAAATTTTTGGCGCTTTCTTTCTTGTAGGAACTTTTGTTGTTCTAGTATGATTTTCTCGGTTTTCTCCTTCAGTGTCGACCAGTCGGAGGACGAAAGTGTAGAAGAAAGTTGGGTTTCAACTGCTTTAATTCTCTCTCTGGTCTCAGTTATAGCCTTCTGTAAATATTCAACAGTTAGAATTATAATATCCAACGAACATTTGTTTAGAATCTTTTTATATCTATCGCAGAATTCTTCATTCTCTTTGAATAGGGTAGGGTGTAGATTGCATCTCAGGCCCCTGGGGATCCTCCCTTGCCTGTGATACTCTGCCAGTGTGATACAGTGTAAATCGTACGAGAGCAATTTGCGTCTCTCCTTCTCATAGTCTCTTGTTCTCAATTCATGTGCAGGTGTCAATAAAAAATCATTACTAATAGAGACTTGTGATAGAATGTTTGAGCTGGTAGTAGCGTCATATGCAAAGGTTTCTGTCGTCATCTGGTGACCCGGTGCACGAACCAATAACAATAATAGTATAGGAGAATGGTGTGCACTCAGGGTATAGGAGATGAGGTGCTGGTGAAATTGGATCAAAATGATACCAACAACCGTAAAGATAGTAAATTCACCGCACACAAAATTAGAAATTTGTGCAAAGAAATGTAGTTTTATTCAAACAATACTCAATCCAAAAGAGAGGAAAATAGTGCCATAGGAAAAACTAGTACAATATACTGGTACCCAACGTTTCGGCCCCTCCTGGGCCTTACTCATGGGTAACTAGAAAAATAAAATAAAATACATAGTGTAAGATACATATTTACAGTGGTGCAGTATATTTATAGACATTTATATATAATATATACAATGTAGTGAGAATGGTTTAGAGATTGTACTTTGGATAAACTAGTAAAGGTTAGAAAAAGCTAGATACTCAAATTAACCAGAAAATTGATATTATATGCAGATTCATTGAATAATATAGCATTAAACGTTGTCTAAGTTATATCGTATAATGCATCGTATAATGCACAATTAAAAGAGAGAACAGAGAGGCCAAGTAACAATTTACCTTAGTAGTATAAGTACAGAAAGAAAAAATGGCACTGATGGATGATACAGGGTTCCTGATAGTATCCCTTATGACACACCGTGCTGTAGATAATGTTGAAATAAGTTATTAATGATGTACAAAAAGATAGATTCTGAAATATATAAACAGATCTCAGTATTACCTGTGTGTAATAGGAATAAAGTATATCCTATATGTGGATATAGGGGATCCTGTATGTGGTATCAACCGCCTATATATGAAATAAGCTTATGTTATAGTGGTGGAAAAAACCTGCTGAGGAGAATTAGAAGGAGTGTATCCTACCTTAGCACTTAGGTCAGTTAGAATGGCGGCGTTCTGAGTGTCCTGCCCACCGGGGTAGCTATAGTGGATAGCTCTAATGGATATAGCCTGTAGTAATAACACATACGGCCCATTATAGATCGGTATCCAGTCTGATGCTACACCGATTTGTCCCTAGGTGGAGTATTAGACAGTAAATGATTACTGCTGTCATATTTTTGGCGTCCCTAGGGCAGAATAACGCTGCGTAAGGTCACATTTTATAGAGAGTCATCTAATAGACACACGCTACCCTACCCTACGCGTGACAGTAGGAAGGTAGTGTTGATGGATAAAGCCTTGCGCAACCAAACATGCTTTTACCCTCTTCAACACTGTACAAGCAAAAAATGCATGATTGCAGCAGCAGACTTTATTGACGTACAGTATAACATCGCCATTACCCATCAGAGGCTGTCCACTGTCTGATACAGACATAGAATATACCTTTGCTATCCCCAGCCTTTGTTTCACCTACACTTGCAGGCACACACTTAAATTGTGACAATGCATAATGTTTTTTTAAATGGTTATTTTTTATCGTACATTATTGCGTCATCACTAGTGTTGAGCGATACTGCTCGATATCTAAAAATATCGTAACGGAATGGTATCGCGGATATCGCTAAATATCGTCGATATCCGATTCCGATTCCGGAAGTCCCATGTAAGTCTATGGGAACAAAATATCGCAACAAAAAAAACCCTTTCTTTCGTTGTAAACACAAAATATACACACATAGAATACATATATATATATATATATATATATATATATATATATATATATACATGTCATTGTGACTTATATATATACATATATTTATAGTTTATACACTTCTACATAGTAAAATAGACTCTGATTCAATTGCCGGGTAAAGCCGTGACATACCCCATAGAAGTCGATGGGCTCGGTGCCGAGTACCCCCAAAACCTCTGGCTCTGTGCGACTCAACTTGGGCGTCACGAACAGGATTCTGTAGCTCGCTATAAGCGAGTCCTGTGTGCCTGAATTGAACTGGTTTTGTGCTTGAGAATTGCTAAAATCATCAGAGAATGTATTTGCCATTTTTTCCGTCATATCTGCGTCACGACGAGGCACTGGTGAAGAAGAAGGGCGTGCTCTTCGTGGGTGTACACTCACTCAGTGGCGCGAAAACGATGGCCGACCACTCTAAATGGTACTGCAATGTAAGATCGTGCCCCACAGCTCTTCAGTTCCGCCTCCTCATCCTCCTCAGTGTGCGGAAACTAACACGAAGGTCCCGCCTCCCTACAAAAGAGGGGCCCTCTCCAGATGCTAATGACACATGTGACTTGGCAGAGATGGCTAATGGACACGAGCAGAAGTGTGAAGGGATGGAGCAGTCAGAGCTCTCCCCCCACGGAAGCGACCCGATCGCCACGGAACCACCGTTGGGCACCCGGCCTGGAAACCCTCCTACGCTGCAAGAAGCGGAGGATACCCTAAGAGGCCTGGCCCGGTATCGGGAGGAGGTCGCCAGGATGGAAGCCAGCTGGCGTGCCCTAAAACTAAACTTGGAGCGGCGCCAATCCCTCTCACCTGAAGTGTCTGTACCGGAAGGTGAGGCACCCGTTCTAGTAGAGGAGTCCGTGCGGGCATCCCAGCCCTTGCAATGTGATCCGGTTGACGTTGTCGCAGTGGAGGCACCCGTTCCTGCAAAAAACTCTGCACCGGCAGCACCCCAGATCCCGCTGTCTGCCCCCGTCGCTGAGACAGAAGAAGCGACACCCGTCCTCATGGAGGAGGCCGCGCAGGCACCAGAGGTCTACCTGTCTGTACCGGAGCCCCAACTGTCATCTGTTCCAGAGCCGGCTGCTTCCTCCGCAGGTGAGCGCCGCCAGGACTGGGGGGCGCCAGGAGAGCTGCCGCAAACCGGACATCCTAAGCTGCAGTTTGATTTTGGAGACATGGAGCTGCTGGTGGAGGAGAATTACAACCGGCGTCAGGAGGAAGAGTGGAGACGTTGGGAGCGGGAAGCAGAGCGACAAAGGGAGCAGCGAGAATCCCGAAAGCTTCGGCAACGTAACCTGGAGAAGGACCGGGCAGATAAGGACCGGATGAGAAAAGATAAAGGAACCCTGAGGGAGCCGCGGCGTAAGGGTGCAGTACGGAACTTTAAATTGAAAGGTGGTTGGGGCTTCATCCAGGAGCCTGGACTTTATTTAGAAGTTTTTGTGACCCGGCGGGACGTGGAGACTCACCTCCCAGAAGGACACCCGGGGAGGGACCTGTTGCCAGGAGACTTGGTGACTTACACCCGACACTGGGGTTACAATGGATGGTACGCCCTAAATGTTACCAGGTGCGACCCCTACTCCAGAGTGTCAGGAACCTGTGAGACCCTCGGAGCCTTCAGCCTCCCACATCCAGGCCTCTGCACAAGTGCCCACCCCACACCGTAAATCTCCCCAGCCTCCCTCAGTGGTCTCCTCAGCAGCCCCAGCTATGGACATGATAACTATAGCTGGCCCGTACCCGGCGCCTGTTAGGCCCCCTGGGGTTCGTTCAGTCCGGGACATAGGGCTCCAGACCCGGAGGGAGATGAAAGAGGTGGCCACACAGACACAGATAGCGGGTCACGACTTGACTGTACAGGCCACACGACGTCATCAGGTCCTGGTGGTCCTTGGTGTCTCGGATGTTTGGCAAGCATCAGAAGAGTACCAGGTGGTACCTGGAACACCCCTGCCAAAGAATTATAAATAACCCGGACAGGGTCCCTGTATGTAAATAGTTAAATTGTTGATGTACCCAGACGGGTGAATGTTCATAAAAAAGTTTTTTAATTTAATAAAAAAAAAAAAACACAGTTTTCATTACTTTTATTACAGTCTCATCCTGCGACGCCATCGATCTCCTGTAAAAAAATGAAAAAAAAAAACAGCAGTATACCACCTGTCCGACGCAGTCCATAGTAACGAGTGTCCCACGACGATCCAGCTCTGCTACATCAGAATGACAGGCAGAGCCTGTCATCCCGGCGCAGCACAGCTGATTACCTGCTTCCCCGGCGGTGACGTCATCGGACTGGTTTACGGCCGGGATTACCCTGCAGTCACTGCAGTTATCGCGAAAAACTGCATGTGACCGCCAGGGAGAAGATAATGGCGGCCATCAAGCAGTCCAGGACGTGACCGCCGGAGATCTTCTGCCAGGTAAGTGCCGCTGACTCCTGACAGACCCGACCGACGGACACTCACAGTGACAGTGACAAATCCGATTCCGGTATCCGATATGACGAAAATATCGGTACTCAGAATCGAAAGCCCGATACAGCTAATATCGGCCGATACCCGATATTTGCAGTATCGTATCGCTCAACACTAGTCATCACATTGATGAGTCCATGCTGGACATGTCATACATGCTGTACAAAGTAACGATTTTATTAACTTAAATAATTGAAATGTCTGTGACTGTCACATATAAATTGCAATGATGATGATGAGTGACTATTACAAAATCCATTGTCTTCACTATGTTATGGTTTAACATAGCGTTCCTTAAGCATTATTCATAAATACAAAAATGGACTTTTATTCTTAAATTTACAACACCATATTTTGTAAACTAATTTTTGGGTGGTGTGTTGTTCCATTTCTTGTTGCCATGTGCATATATGCGTTTATATTTGCAGGGTCTTTATTTTTATTCTTGAAATTAGGAAAGATGTGTATCTTCGTACCGTCTTAGCCAGTAGATAGAAAAATATTTAGACTTGAGAGTCCTCAGTGGTTGATACCTTTTAATGGATAACTGAAAAGATGGTAACAAATTGCAAGCTTTCGAGGCTACTCACGTCTCTTCATCAGGCAAAGACTAAAATAAAAAATGAAGAATCACATATTTCTATACACAACAGGACACAGGAATAGTGCAATAGGTAAGACAAGTGACGTGCAGCAGAACTGTCATTATGCCAGAGGGATGAACATAAATATTGGAACAGTTCCTAGATAAGGATAGAAAGTTTTATTGCCCTCTGATTGGGGTCTGGTTTTGTGTTTTCATGCCCCTGGAAGGGCAGAGACGCAGATTCCTTAATTGATATAGAATGACATGAATCCGTGTGATCTATTCATTCAAGCACTAAGAGTGTCAAAGGTCATGATGAGCTTATATTCCGAAACCTTTCTATCTTTCTCAGATTTGAAGTTAGATTTTAATACCAGTAATTCCATATCCATCATGCTATGACCGGGCATACCAAAGTTTTTTGCCACAGGTAAATCCATTATTTTTTCTCTTATTGTGTGGCGATGATAATTCATCCTTGTTCTCAGTTTTTGGCCGGTCTCCCCCACATACAGACCCCATTTGGACATTTAGTACATATAATTAGGTACACCACATTAGATGTGATGCAGCTGAAAGTAGCTGGGATCTTGTAGTCGTGATGGGAGTTGGGGATCTTTATCTTGTCCGTGGTCATTATAGATGCACAGGTTTTACATTTCTTCTGGTTGCAAGGAAAGGTTCCTGCAGCTGTTGGGGAGGACAGGGAGCTTCTGACAATGATGCTTCTTACATTTGGGGGCTGCCTAAAACACAGTAGTGGGGGGTCTGGAAATATGGATTGTAATATCGGGCATCTTTTAGTAGTAAAGGTTGTAGTTTCCGTGTAGCTCCCCTTAGCACCTCCAGATTTAGATTGTAGGTGACCACTAGAGGCACCCGGTTATTTTCTTCTTTACCTTTGTAATGTAGCAGGTGATTCCTTGATATTCTGTTGGCTCTTGAAATTTGGTTTTCAATTGTTCTTGGATGGTATCCCTGGTTCAAAAAAGTCTTTCTGAGGCGACCCCCCACTATTGTGTTTTAGGCAGCCCCCAAATGTAAGAAGCATCATTGTCAGAAGCTCCCTGTCCTCCCCAACAGCTGCAGGAACCTTTCCTTGCAACCAGAAGAAATGTAAAACCTGTGCATCTATAATGACCACGGACAAGATAAAGATCCCCTACTCCCATCAGGACTACAAGATCAAAGGTACTTTCAGCTGCATCACATCTAATGTGGTGTACCTAATTATATGTACAAAATGTCCAACTGGGGGTCTGTATGTGGGGGAGACCGGGCAAAAACTGAGAACAAGGATGAATTCTCATCGCCACACAATAAGAGAAAGGAGAATGGATTTACCTGTGGCAAAACACTTTTGTATGCCCGGTCATAGCATGATGGATATGGAACTACTGGTATTAAAATATAACTTCAAATCTGAGAAAGATAGAAAGGTTTGGGAATATAATCTCATGATGACCTTTGACACTGTTAGTGCTATAATGAATAGATCACACGGATTCATGTCATTCTATATCAATTAAGGAATCTGCGTCTCTGACCTTCTAGGGGCATCAAAACAGAACACCAGACCCCAATCAGAGGGCAATAAAACTTTCTCTCCTTATCTATGAACTGTTCCAATATTTATGATCATCCCTCTGCCATAATGACAGTTCTGCTTCACGTCACTTGTCTTACCTATTGCACTATTCCTGTGTCCTGTTGTGTGTAGAAATATGTGATTCTTCATTTTTTGTTTTACTCTTAGCCTGATGAAGAGACCTGAGTAGTCTCGAAAGCTTTGAATTTGTTACCATCTTTTCAGTTAGCCATTAAACGGTATCAACCACTGAGGACTCTCAAGTATAAATATTTTTCTATTCTTGGAATTGAAATTCATCATTTTATTGTCCTAGTAAAACTTAATTTATTCTTGTTTGAAGTACATACATTTGCAATGGCCACGTAACAAGGCAATAACTCAATATTTTATTTCAAAACCCTCCTTGACCCTGGGCTTCAACACCGCCAGTTGCTGCTCAGAAGTGTTAGATGCACAGATGAAAACAATCGCTGATGTGTTTGTGGGGTTCAGTAACGCCTGCTGTTCCCCTGCTGTGTGTCTGGCAAAAATTACTGCTGTTAAGTACAAATTCAACTTCAAACATCTCATACTAGGCCTCTGCCTACACCCTCCTTGACCCTGGGCTTCAACACCGCCAGTTGCTGCTCAGAAGTGTTAGATGCACAGATGAAAACAATCGCTGATGTGTTTGTGGGGTTCAGTAACGCCTGCTGTTCCCCTGCTGTGTGTCTGGCAAAAATTACTGCTGCTAACTACAAATTCAACTTCAAACATCTCATACTAGGCCTCTGCCTACACCCTCCTTGACCCTGGGCTTCAACACCGCCAGTTGCTGCTCAGAAGTGTTAGATGCACAGATGAAAACAATCGCTGATGTGTTTGTGGGGTTCAGTAACGCCTGCTGTTCCCCTGCTGTGTGTCTGGCAAAAATTACTGCTGCTAACTACAAATTCAACTTCAAACATCTCATACTAGGCCTCTGCCTACACCCTCCTTGACCCTGGGCTTCAACACCGCCAGTTGCTGCTCAGAAGTGTTAGATGCACAGATGAAAACAATCGCTGATGTGTTTGTGGGGTTCAGTAACGCCTGCTGTTCCCCTGCTGTGTGTCTGGCAAAAATTACTGCTAGCTACCTACACATGGTGAAAAAAACATGACATGTCAAAGTGTCTAGTGCTACACAGATATGAGGCTACACCCTGATTTGTAAGCTGTAAACAATTGAAACGTCAGCTTTAAAACCATAAAATAATTAGTCTTTGTCACAAATCTGTAACAAAATAATTGTGACATATTATTTCAGATATGCACATGTCGAAAACAAATGCTAACACAAAAGCCTACTTATGCTATAGGATACTGATGGTCAACCTTGTCACTCCATAGCTTAGACAAATCCAACTCACATCATGACTCAAATGCTGCAATGTTGGAAGTGCATAATGTGGGTTGAACTTTGACAACTGCTGCAGTGCGAAGGTTAGACTTCAGTGTTCTTGGCTTTTAAATTAAAGCATACAAGTAAATATAATAATCCAATGTTGATTAAGGGACGTGATGTACACCTGTAATATTGTGCAAACAATGCATGTAGGAATAGTCCTCTTCAACATTACTTATATTTGTGTCATTTTAAAAAATACATATTTAATTAGAAATTTAACAGCCCATATCATAAAGGTCCTTCATGTAAACATGATAATCGGTAACAAAAATCATGCATTACCTTGTTAAAGTCAATAGTGCATAGTCACAATAGCAAAATATATACCTGTAAGTGGTGCTGAAAGAACGACAACTGATAGAATAAGTGAATGATATCTATTTATCAGACTGAATAGCGACACCTGTACAATGTCGATATAATACTGTACCTTAACAAAACAACTGTGTCACACCTCACACGCGTTTTTCTTGTAGCTTGTTATGTAATAGGGCACATGCGTGTATGTTTCATCATAGGTGCATGTTTACTGAGTAAAGCAGTCATGACAACGCCTTTGTGTTGTCGGTACGCTTGCGATGATGAACGATGCGCACCGTGAATGTTAGTCTGCGTCATAAGACGCACAGACGCTCCAATACCCAACGCGTCACAGCAGGAAGCCAGTCTGTGCGTCCAAACAAAGGCGCAACCATACATGCACGTAACCTTTTATAAAGCTATATAAAAAAAAGTATGTAGTAGTAACGCACACTTTATTGAGGTACAGTATTACATCGCCATTCACCATCTGTGGCTATGCAGTCTCATCTATATATACCTTATCTATCCGTTGTCATGCTTGCAAGTCCACAGTCAGGCATAAATAGCTGTTTTCACTATGCACTATGCACTTTTTAAAGGTTTTGTTTGTTAATATAAATGATTGGCACATATTATCAGTATTACATGATGGAAATTTTAGATATTTTTAAAAACTTTTTAGTGATATTATTCAGCAAATGTAAAGTTTTATGAATGTCACAGATAACTTGTAATGCTGATTATGTTTTTAAGTCAGCCATTCATTGTCTATACAATAAAAATGGTGTACATACTGTTACTTATCCATCATTAATGGATTCTGATATGTACTTGTATGCTTTTATTTAAAACCGTATAGCAGATTATTTAACCTATTTTTATTGTGGTTTGCATTGCTTTTCAACATGTTAATGTATGCGTTTATGTTTGTAAATTATTAATTTACATATATTTTTTAAAGTAAAATCATCATCTTATGGTACTAAAGGTTATATTTCTCTTGTTTGGAGTATAGACATTTTTAATTGACACGTAACAAGGAAAATACTTGATCTAGTATTTAAACATCCTCCTTGACCCTGGGCTCCAACACCGCCAGTTGTTGCTCGGAAGTGCTGTTAGCACAGTCAACACTTTCTCCTGTGTTACTGGGGTTCAGTAATGTCAGCTGTTCCCCTGCTGTGTGTACGGCAAACAGTCCTGCTGCCTCCACCCTGTTCTCTTCTCATCCCTGGGCTCCAACACCGCCAGTTGTTGCTCGGAAGTGCTGTTAGCACAGTCAACACTTGCTCCTGTGTTACTGGGGTTCAGTAATGTCAGCTGTTCCCCTGCTGTGTGAACGGCAAAAGTCCTGCTGCCTCCACCCTGTTCTCTTCTCATCCCTGGGCTCCAACACTGCCAGTTGTTGCTCGGAAGTGCTGTTAGCACAGTCAACACTTGCTCCTGTGTTACTGGGGTTCAGTAATGTCAGCTGTTCCCCTGCTGTGTGTACGGCAAACAGTCCTGCTGCCTCCACCCTGTTCTCTTCTCATCCCTGGGCTCCAACACCGACAGTTGTTGCTCGGAAGTGCTGTTAGAACAGTCAACACTTGCTCCTGTGTTACTGGGGTTCAATAATGTCAGCTGTTCCCCTGCTGTGTGTACGGCAAACAGTCCTGCTGCCTCCACCCTGTTCTCTTCTCATCCCTGGGCTCCAACACCGCCAGTTGTTGCTCGGAAGTGCTGTTAGCACAGTCAACACTTGCTCCTGTGTTACTGGGGTTCAGTAATGTCAGCTGTTCCCCTGCTGTGTGTACGGCAAACAGTCCTGATGCCTCCACCTTGCTCTCTTCTCATCCCTGGGCTCCAACACCGCCAGTTGTTGCTCGGAAGTGCTGTTAGCACAGTCAACACTTGCTCCTGTGTTACTGGGGTTCAGTAATGTCAGCTGTTCCCCTGCTGTGTGAACGGCAAAAAGTCCTGCTGCCTCCACCCTGCTCTCTTCTCATCCCTGGGCTTCAACACCGCCAGTTGTTGCTCGGAAGTGCTGTTAGCACAGTCAACACTTGCTCCTGTGTTACTGGGGTTCAGTAATGTCAGCTGTTCCCCTGCTGTGTGAATGGCAAAAAGTCCTGCTGCCTCCACCCTGCTCTCTTCTCATCCCTGGGCTTCAACACCGCCAGTTGTTGCTCGGAAGTGCTGTTAGCACAGTCAACACTTGCTCCTGTGTTACTGGGGTTCAGTAATGTCAGCTGTTTCCCTGCTGTGTGAACGGCAAAAAGTCCTGCTGCCTCCACCCTGCTCTCTTCTCATCCCTGGGCTTCAACACCGCCAGTTGTTGCTCGGAAGTGCTGTTAGCACAGTCAACACTTGCTCCTGTGTTACTGGGGTTCAGTAATGTCAGCTGTTCCCCTACTGTGTGTACGGCAAACAGTCCTGCTGCCTCCACCCTGTTCTCTTCACATCCCTGGGCTCCAACACCGCCAGTTGTTGCTCGGAAGTGGTGTTAGTACAGTCAACACTTGCTCCTGTGTAACTGGGGTTCAGTAATGTCAGCTGTTCCCCTGCTGTGTGAACGGCAAAAAGTCCTGCTGCCTCCAACCGGTTCTCTTCTCATCCCTGGGCTCCAACACCGACAGTTGTTGCTCGGAAGTGTCATTGGCACGGGTACTCACTCCTGCCCAGACTGGTTACAGCACGCCATCTGTTTCCTGTCAGTGTAAACGTCACTTAGCCTCCAATAAGTTGTCTTGTCGTGTTGCGGTCGGGTTAGCCAACTCTATGGTGCCTGGAGTTTAGGTGCTTCCTATGTGTGCTGCGGGATATGCAAATAAAGGCTGTTTCCGTTGTGACAATAGGACAATCACCCACTGTAGTACTGTGGGATTCGGTAACTGCGGCCGGCTCGCGGCCTGTCAACTTAAATTTCCATGGGTACCTTCTGCTACCCGTCCGGGTTCCAGTACCGTCAGCTGGTTCTCCGCAGTGCCTTTGGCCTAGGTGCCTCCATCTCGGTATCCGAGTTCCAGCAACGACTGCTGGTCCTTGGTAGTGCTTGGGAGCACAGGTACCTCCTGCTTAGTAACCGTGTCCCAGTAACGTCAGCTGGTCCTCGGTTGTGCCATTGGCTCTTTGTCTTCTGCTGCCCCTCCGGGTTCCAGCACAGTCAGCTGGTCCTCGTTACTTGCATTGGCTCTTGTACCTTCTGCTACCCGTCCGGGTTCCAGTACCGTCAACTGGTTCTCTGCAGTGCCTTTGGCCTAGGTGCCTCCATCTTGGTATCCGGGTTCCAGCAACGTCTGCTGGTCCTTGGTAGTGCTTTGGAGCACAGGTACCTCCTGCTTAGTAACCGTGTCCCAGTAACGTCAGCTGGTCCTCGGTTGTGCCATTGGCTCTTTTCCTTCTGCTGCCCCTCCGGGTTCCAGCACAGTCAGCTGGTCCTCATTACTTGCATTGGCTCTTGTACCTTCTGCTACCCGTCCGGGTTCCAGTACCGTCAACTGGTTCTCCGCAGTGCCTTTGGCCTAGGTGCCTCCATCTCGGTATCCGAGTTCCAGCAACGTCTGCTGGTCCTTGGTAGTGCTTTGGAGAACAGGTACCTCCTGCTTAGTAACCGTGTCCCAGTAACGTCAGCTGGTCCTCGGTTGTGCCATTGGCTCTTTTCCTTCTGCTGCCCCTCCGGGTTCCAGCACAGTCAGCTGGTCCTCGTTACTTGCATTGGCTCTTGTACCTTCTGCTACCCGTCCGGGTTCCAGTACCGTCAACTGGTTCTCCGCAGTGCCTTTGGCCTAGGTGCCTCCATCTCGGTATCCGAGTTCCAGCAACGTCTGCTGGTCCTTGGTAGTGCTTTGGAGCACAGGTACCTCCTGCTTAGTAACCGTGTCCCAGTAACGTCAGCTGGTCCTCGGCTGTGCCATTGGCTCTTTTCCTTCTGCTGCCTCTCCAGGTTCCAGCACAGTCAGCTGGTCCTCGTTACTTGCATTGACTCTTGTACCTTCTGCTACATTTACAAATTGAAGATTTTTTAAATGTTTTTTTGGGTAATCACTCTGGATCTCCAACAATGAAGACGACGACCCTGATGACCACCCCGAAGAAGATGACGACCACAAGGACGACAAGCATCAAGCCAACCAGCCTAAACACCATCACAAAGAAGAAATAAAAGATTACCCAACAGGACTAAGAAGGTTAAGACAAACTACAAGATACAGAACAAGAGACTTAAGAACAATAAGCAGAAGATCAAAAAGCAGAAGAACATGAAGTATAAGACCAAAATGAAGAGCAAAATATATGCTCTAAATTATAAGCAGAAGAAGACTAAGCAGTGTATGGGGTGAGTCCGTTCCTCCTCGTGGTGCCCCTGGAAAATGCCTGCTGCTGCAGGCTAAACTGAACACGGACAAATACTGTTGTAATTTAAATCTTTTGTGACAGCAAGAACGGAAGGATGAAAAATTCATACTTTTACAGATTACAAGTACAGGAATCTCTGTCACAAATAAGAATATGATGAAGAAGATGAAGTACAATATGAAGAAGAATAATAGTTTAATAAGAAGAATATGAGTAATGTTAACAAAAAGATGAATAGCAAGAAGTTTAAGAAGAAGATAAAGAAGGTGAAGATGAAGAATAATTTGATGAAAAAGATGATGCTGCTGAAGATTATGAAGGAGAAAGTGTGTCAAAAGTTAAAAAGGTGAAGAGCATGGAAGTTGTGAAATATACATATTTGCCAAAATAGAATAAACGTTAACAACATTGTCAATTTCTTCGTCAATCCGAACATCTTTAAAAAAAAAAATATTTATGCTATTCCATTTGATTGGGTTAAACATCTATGCCTTTAATGTCTCCTCAACCTTCCCCAATACATTCTACATTACTCTTTGTTGTTTTCCTTCATGTACAATTAACCAACAAGGCAAGAATGGTTTTTTTTTTAATTCTGATATTTTAAATAATAAATGAAACCCCGCGCTAAACCTAAGAGCACTTAAAGGACGATGATAAATCTAGAAAATTATAAGGTATAATGGAAGATGCTGAACTCACTGTAATTGCTGGGTTCAAGGGAGAGAGAAAATCCTATGAGTAATGTTCCTTCCAGATATATATTATGTTGATATGTTGATAGAGAATGTGCACAAGGTCTGGATAGGGCAAAAAAATTATACAATAGGCAAAATGAAAAAATGGTGAGTTGGAGGTTTGCAAGATTACAAATCAAAATAAATAACTGAAATTTTCTTGTACTTACAGACGTATAAGAATATTATATTGCGTTGAGTAACAAATTCAAAAACAATACAGGACCAGATGTATTTATAGATCCAAAAAATAGGTTCTAGATGTATTCCTGCTCAAAGCCTGTTTACTAAGAGAAGGATATTGAATAATTATATGTAAATATACATAATGTGCATAAAGATCACATGTGGCTACTATACTTACAGACCGTGTGGATAATGAAATATGCTGTACAAGGAGCCAAAATGCTGGATGGCATTGTATATTGAAATGAAATAAAGTTGCGAGTGTGTCTCACATTTAGCAATACTGCCACAGCCTCAAAGGTTTGCTATAATACATAGTATTGATGTTTGCGCAGAAGATCCACTAGAAAATGCTTTATAAGCTTTCTATATCGTGATACTCACTAGATGTACTTGACTCAGATGTACTGCGGGGGTTAGCGTCGTATGACAGGTAAGTAGTGAGTGTGTCTCACGATTGATAATATCACCGCAGCTGGGAGTTTGCTGAGATAAATAGTATTGTAAGCACAAGAAATCTGCTCAGGAATAACCTAATAAACTTTCGCTGACATGGTACTCACTGCGTGCAGATAGATAGGAGATGAGAGACTCGCCGTAATGCTCACTAAGAGAGAGCGTTTGTAGAAAGAAAAGTCGACACACACCCGGCGTGCTCCGGCCGGAAGCAACGCCTGAGTTAGCGACAGCTAAGGGGCGGAATAGTGTGGTGACGTCACAGATCTGCTTCGCCTGTATGAATATGCAGGGGTGTGCAGGGGCTTTTCTCTCTCCCTTGAACCCAGCAATTACAGTGAGTTCAGCATCTTCCATTATACCTTATAATTTTCTAGATTTATCATCGTCCTTTAAGTGCTCTTAGGTTTAGCACGGGGTTTCATTTATTATTTAATTATACTCAGTCTGGTGGGTTAACACGGAGCCCACTTCCTAACCATCTGCAGCTTCCAAGACACTGGTTTATTGAATTTATCATTTGGTTTTTTATATTCACTTTCATAACAGGTATAGCGCCAGTGTTTTCTATTCTTTTTCAATTCCGATATTTTGTTCCCATAGACTTACATTGGATTTCCAGTATCGGTATCGGGTATCGCCGATATTTTTTGGGTATCGGCGATACCATTCCAATTCCGATACTTTTGGATATCGGAAAGTATCGCTCAACTCTACCCAGCGCTCATTCCCCACCTCAGCGCTCATTCCCCCCAGCGCTCATTCCCCCCAGCGCTCATTCCCCACCTCAGAGCTCATTCCCCACCTCAGCGCTCATTCCCCACCTCAGCGCTCATTCCCCACCTCAGCGCTCATTCCCCCAGCGCTCATTCCCCACCTCAGCGCTCATTCCCCACCTCAGCGCTCATTCTCCACCTCAGCGCTCATTCCCCCAGCGCTCATTCCCCCAGCGCTCATTCCCCCAGCGCTCATTCCCCCAGAGCTCATTCCCCCAGCGCTCATTCCCCACCTCAGCGCTCATTCCCCACCTCAGCACTCATTCCCCACCCCAGCGCTCATTCCTCACCTCAGCGCTCATTCCCCACCTCAGCGCTCATTCCCCACCCCAGCGATCATTCCCCACCTCAGCTCTCATTCCCCACCTCAGCGCTCATTCCCCACCTCAGTGCTCATTCCCCACCAGAGCTCATTACTCCCCCAGCACTCATTCCTCCCAGCACTCATTCCCTCCAGCTCTCATTCCTCCCCCAGCGCTCATTCCTCCCCACAGCGCTCATTCCCCCGCCGCTCATTCCTTCCCCAGTGCTCATTCCTCCCCAGCGCTCATTCCTTCCAGCGCTCATTCCCCCAGCGCTCATTCCCCCCCAGCGCTCATTCCCCTCCTCAGCGCTCATTCCTCACCTCAGCGCTCATTCCCCACCTCATTGCTCATTCCCCCCAGCGCTCATAACTCCCCCAGCGCTCATTCCTTCCAGCGCTCATTCCCCCGTCTCTCATTCCTCCCCCAGTGCTCATTCCTCCCCTGTGCTCATTCCCCCAGCGCTCACTGCCCCAGTTCTCACTGCTCCCCAGCGCTCATTTCTCCCCCCAGCGCTCATTCCCCCCAGCACTCACTGCCCCCACAGCGCTCACTGCCCCCAGCACTCACTGCCCCACAGCGCTCACTGCCCCCACAGCGCTCACTGCCCCACAGTGCTCACTGCAACCCCAGCGCTCACTGCCCCCCCAGCCTCAGCACTCACTGCCCCCCAGCGCTCACTGTCCCCCAGCCCCAGCACTCTCTGCCCCCCCAGCCCCAGCGCTCACTGCCCCCCCAGCGCTCACTGCCCCCCAGCCCCAGCCACCCCCACAGAGTCCCACCCTAGGCACGTGCCCTCGAGTGCCTAGTGTCAAATACGGCCCTGCTTAGTTCTGTTCCTCACATTCTGTAGATATAATTTACATTTTTCTTACCCAGATGTAGAATCTAACATTTCTCTGTTAAACACCATTCTATTAACTTCTGTCCATTGTTCAAGCTTATCTAGATCCCTCTGAATCCTTTCCCTGTGTTCCCTAGTGTTAGCTATCCCTCCTAGCTTTGCATCATCTGCAAATTTTATTAATTTACCTTCAGTTCCCTTATCTGGATAATTTACAAAAATGTTGAACAACACTGGAGTCAAGACACACCTCACCACACTATATAATGGCGAACACTAGCCAAACAGTATCATGACCCCCACACAGCCCTCCACACAGTATGATGGACCCCACACAAACCTTCACACTTTATAGTTGCTTGCATACAGCATAGTGGCCCCCACAGCCCTTCATAAAGTATAAAGGCTCCCACATAGCCCTCCAAATATTATAATGGCTCCCACATAGCCCTCCATATAGTATAATGGACTCCACAGTCCTCCATATAGTATACTGCACCCCATAGTCCTTCATATAGTATAATGCACCTCATAGTCATCTGTATAGTAAAATGGACTCCCCATAGTCCGCGATACAGTATAATGTACACCATAGTCCTTCATAAAGTGTAATGCACTTCCCATAGTCCACCATACAGTATAATGTACAACATAGTCCTCCATATAGTATAATGCACTTCCTATAGTCCTCCATATAGTATAATGCACTTCCCATAATCCTCCATACAATATAATGCACCTCATAGTCATCCATATAGTTTAATGCACTCCCCATAGTCTTCCATATAGTATTATGCACCCCATAATCTTCCATATAGTATAATGCCCTCCCCATAGTCCTGCATACAGTATTATGGCCACCACAATGTGGTGGAGACGTCAGACGCCAAGGGTGATGATGGGAAAGGGAGTGTTGGCTGACTCTCCCTGTATCATAATTACTTTCAACGTTTTCGGCATCCAGGATGCCTATACAGTTAAACATGCAATGACAGGCGGGGCGACCCAGTGACAGTGCTGACACCTGGCCACTGGTGCTGAGTTATTATGGACCTCCCTGACATTTATAGTTCAGAAGTAGGTAAACTGGGATCAGTAGGGAAAGATTAGCTCTTTTGTTCCGTCCCTTTGTTCTTTCCATAGCGTCAGTGAAACTTGATGAACATGTGTCTTTTTTAAACTCATTTGTAACAGTAGTGCTATGTATGGCGGTAGGCGCAGGCGAGGCACTCGCCTCCTTTTACGCCCCAGCACACTACATAACAGTGTGGGTTCTGGCTAGGTGTGTAGACTTGTACTGTGAGGGTATCACGCCTGTGCAGATCACATGTAGCCGGTGGTATGGGCTGACCAGGACCATGTGTTTTACAGTTCAATGAGGGAGACTCCTTTCCTAACACAAACTCTTTACTGAGTGGTAACTTGGTAAGGGTTAAACACAAGTGATAGCGGATACAAAGTCTTCTGGACATTTCCTTTACAATATAAGTACTTTTCACTCTCAATATCCTTTCTTCACAGTTTACTCCATGGCTAGTAAAGCACATTGTTGTATCCTACTCCACCACTACCTTTCTTTAACGCTACAGTCCTGATCAGCAAGTCTCATTACTTGTTCTTTGGTTCCTATTTCTTCAGCTACTGGCACCCTGGAACCCTCAAACTGGATTCCCCTACTAATTTGTTGTACTCAGTCCTGCTTAGGTCCATTACCTTCTGTGTTACAAGCTCTGGGGTTCGTGACTCAGCGTCCTATCCAAGGACACCTCCGCGAAGGCCACTCTGTCTCGTCAGTCACTTCTCTTCGGGATCACACTATCCCTCCCTCTTAGTCTCATCTCACTTAGGGCCACCCTTCTATGAAGATTTGCTTGCTTTACTCTCCAAACCCTATCTACCTAACAGGAATTCAGTCACTTTCCCTAGCCCTAAGCCCCTCCCACCATGGGCTACTTCCAAACATTAAAGTCTATCTACCCTTATACTATCTTATACACTATAATACCTTACATTATCACATCTGACACTACACATTGCTTATAATACTACTGTACACTGTACATAACCACATAATTGACATGACACGATATACAGTACAGACCAAAAGTTTGGACACACCTTCTCATTCAAAGATTTTTCTATATTTTCATGGCTATGAAAATTGTAGAATCACACTGAAGGCATCAAAACTATGAATTAACACATGTGGAATTATACATTACACTTTACAAAAAAGTGTGAAACAACTGAAAATATGTCTTATATTCTAGGTTCTTCAAAGTAGCCACCTTTTGCTTTGATTACTGTAATGCTATCCACTGAGCCACCGTGCTGGCCATCTTTGAATGAGAAGGTGTGTCCAAACTTTTGGTCTGTACCGTATACTAAAACGCATGACATAATACACATTACAATACATCACAACACGATTGGTGTTTTCAGGGGAAGGAATGCGACAGCACAGTCCACCATCCCTACATAACTACAGAAAAGAAAATGCCCTTTAATGCAACGAATGACACCAAGAAAGTATTGAAAAATGTAACACTTTAATGTCCATTTGTAAAAAGAATCACATAAGATAAGAAAGGATGACATACTTTGTAGGATACCTACTAAGGGTAAGACAATGGTGGTACCAATGACCTACCACACAGAACGCTACGTCTACGAGGGCAGCATTTGTCTCTTTCTCTTCTGATGTCATCCTTAGTTTTTGCCCATTATCCCACAAAAAGATGGCAGAACTAATTCTGTATTTTTTCAGCATCCACACAACTCAATAGCTCTGGCCTATGGACCTTTGAGGACAACACAACTTTCAGCCCATTTAGAGAAAAAGCAAACTGAACAGCCAGACATTTCTGGGCGAGAGAGGAGAAAGGAGGTTTAAATACACTTGTCGAGGTACAAAACCTCGCTTAAAAGAAAATTAAAAGTTTTTTAAGTTGCTGTCTGGTTTTCATTACAGTGAACGTTTTGTCCATTACCCGGAGAGAAAAGAAGGGGTTTACAATAGAGGCCGGTGGGGAAGCGTGTCAGTGTCATTACTCTTCCTCCTTGCTCGGATTAGGACTGCTGTCCTGTGCCCCTTTGAACAGATGCAAATATCCATTGAGGGCGAACTCAACAGTTCAGACAGACAGGACCAAAGCAAGGAAGCGTGGAAGAAACATTCTCTTATTTTTCTCATTTCTCCTTTCTTAAATAGCCCTAATCCAATTTTGTTTGTGTTCTGTCTTGGCTCACTCTACCATCATCATCTGCTATGGATACTGCTTTGGTCTTCACGCCTCGCTTAACCCTTCCAAGACAGACTGTACAATTCAGTTCTGTGCTAATAAATAAATGCATAGTTTACAGCTTTTTTGGGGCAAATAAAACTTTAAAAAATTTAATAAATTACAAAAAAAATTAAAATTTTTTGAACGGGAGTGAACCTCAATTTTTTTCCCACCCAATTTGCTTCTTTATTGATTTTATTGATACTTGAATAACCTTTATATACAAAATTTTCGACTCTTTCAATTACTTGCGTCGAGAACCGACCACTTTTTTGACCATTGAAATGTAAAAAATTGCATGATCACATACGGTTTATTCGAATAGGCAGATACTCTGGCCACAGATATTAGAGGGAAATCTGCCAATCCAAGAACAATTGCTCCTTCACACAAAGTTTCTTTCAGCTTCAGCCAAGCGATGGTGCCCCATACCAGTGTTTTGCACCTGCACTCCTCAAGCGCCCGCAATGGGTCAAGTTTTAAGGATATCCCATAGAGTGAGCACCTGTGTTAGCTATAAATGCATTGACACCAATTATACTGAATGTGCAATACTCTTCCCAATCCTCAATGGCCTGTTGTGTGTACTTGAAGATATCAGTTGGGTAACACAGCCATATACTATGTAGCTGACTCAAAAAGCATTGTTTGCTTCCCTAAATCAGGGTCTTTGGATATCCACTAATTCATTGGATACGGTAGGTTGGTTTCGGACTTCTTGGTTGGAGATAAATTGGCATTTATCTCCAACCAAGAAGTCCAAAACCAACCTACCATATCCAATGAATTAGTGGATATCCAAAGACCTTGATCCTTCCTTATCCACATCTGTTACGTTTTGGTCTCAGAAATGGTCATTCACGAGAGGATCCTAGCAGAATTTCAAAACTGCAGTAGAAATTAGTTAATGATAGTTAGGTTTGGATTCATTTCAATCATTGAGGTTGGTCCAAAGCTAGGTATTGAATAAAAGACTGTTCCAGCTTGATATCCTTCAGAAACATGTATTTAGATTGATCAAGCATGGAAATTATTTCAGCATGAAGACAAGTGGGGACCAGAAATCTCTTACTCATGTTCACTCATGTGAAAAGTCTGGATGGGTTAAAGGCCAAAAAATATTTAAAGAGGATCAGTCACCAGGTCAAAAGTGACCGGTTTGTGATCGTATATTATTCCTGCTTCTCCCCTGAATATTCCATATTTTGTTCATTGTAAATGCACCATACTGTTCCAGAGATATGGGCAAGAAAGCATTGCTCACTGGGTAATAAAACAGAGCAGACTTAAGACACACCCCAGAGGATCCAGTGAGCCATGCCCCCTTGGAACTAACCATAAAAGTTTTCACTAAGAAAAGCCAATACCCCTGGAATAGTATGACGTATTTAAAAGATGTAAAAACCGGAATACTCAAGTGAGAAGCAATATATCAAAACAGCAAAAATTGTGTTGGCTCAGTGGATAGCATTTTGTTTGAAACCATGGATATAATGCAATCAGTAAAATTTCCAGGTCCAGAATGACTCAAGTAGACCCGCTTTAGATAAAAATCCACCTTTCATGATAACTATGCTATTCTGGTCAAATGCTCTATTATTTTTGAGGTCTGTACAGATGCACCCAGTGCATCACCTCACCAGGGAAGAACATACAATTGGTGCAACATTTATAGCTACGTGGCTACATAAGGGCCCAAGAGGTAAGGGGGCCCATTTAGACCTCCAAAGCAGGTGGAATTATGCATTAAATGAACTTTTGGACTGCAAAGGGCACATATATTGACCCTCATGTATTGTAAAAGACTGTCACAACTGAAGCTCCCAATATTCCCCTTAATAGGATAAATTACATGCTTCTGCTAATCAAAGTGTCCTGTCATTGCCACCTCAGTGTCATCTTTCAAGAGTGTAATTTTAGTGATGAGGCAAGAACAAATTTCTATTTCCAAAAATTAGGCAGGAATTGACCACAATTGTCCCGAAACCTTAGGAAACAAACAACATGCTAATAACTGCATATCTATGATATGCTATAGAGGGGAGGTGACATCAAGAAATACATCTAACCCTATAGGGTGTGGTTTGTATGTACTCTTTTTCGAAAAGTTCTTCTATGCACATTATGTATATAGAACTTTACATGAATCCTGTCCATGTGGGCAAGACATATCTGACCAAAACATCCAGATTTATGTATACCACTGTATATTTTTAAACACCCTCAAATTCCCCAAATTAGGGAATGACCTTAAAGAAGACTAATCACATCTCCTGACACGTCTGTTTTTGGAATTAAATGCTTTACCCTATGACACTCATTGCATCATTCCTCTGTAACTCCTCTTTGAAATTTTGGAAAAAATTTACAATTGATTGTCAGTATTCCTCTTATTAAAAAGGACATAGTCTGATAGCAGGAGCACTGATTGGGCTGTGTCACTATGTACAGGACACCCCCCAAACTGATAACACCCAGTTGTCAATTAATGTAAAATATTC
>JARQOD010009208.1:0-32357 GCA_033576555.1 Oophaga sylvatica | reverse complement strand
CAATTTTTTCCACAAAAAGATCTTTACCCCAATTGTTTTTTTCCCAAAGGGAAACGGACCCCAAAATTTATGTGCAATTTGTCCTAAGTACGCTGATCCCCTATGGGGGGGGGAAACCCTATTTTGACGCATGGCAGAGCTCAAAAAGGGAAGTAGGCCCCTTTTTTCAAATGAGTTTTTGAGGAGGGTTTGGGTGTCGCAGTTTGGATGCCCCTGAGTCCTAAACAGTAAAAACCCCCCCAACAAGTGACCCCTTTTGGAAATTAAACCCCCCAAGGAAACTTTTCTAGATGTGTGGTGAGCACTTTGAACCCCCAAGTGCTTCACAGAAGTTTAAAACGTAGACCCGTGAAAATAAAAAAAACATATTTTTTTCCACAAAAAAAATCTTTTTGCCCCAAAAATTTTTTATTTTTAAAAGGGAAAAACAGAAAATGGACCCCAAAAGCTATTGTGCAATTTGTCCTGAGTACACTGATATCCCATATGTGGGGGGGAACCACTATTTTGACGCATGGCAGAGCTCGAAAGGGAAGTAGCGCCTTTTTCAAATGCAGACTTTGATGGAATGGTCTGTGGGTGTCATGTCACGTTTGGATAGCCCCTGATGTGCCTAAACAGTAGAAACCCCCCACAAGTGACTCCATTTTGGAAACTAGACCCCCCCAAGGAACTTTTCTAGATGTGTGGTGAGC
This sequence comes from Oophaga sylvatica, assembly GCA_033576555.1. Lineage (NCBI taxonomy): Eukaryota > Metazoa > Chordata > Amphibia > Anura > Dendrobatidae > Oophaga > Oophaga sylvatica. Next base: position 31,662 of record JARQOD010009208.1, on the reverse strand, counting down.
ACTTTGAACCCCCAAGTGCTTCACAGAAGTTTATAACGTAGAGCCGTGAAAATAAAAAAATAATATTTTTTTCCACAAAAATAATCTTTTTGCCCCAAATTTTTATTTTTATAATGGTAACAGGAGAAATAGGACCCCAAAAGCTATTGTGCAATTTGTCCTGAGTACGCTGATATCCCATATGTGGGGGGAACCACTATTTTGACGCATGGCAGAGATCGGAAGGGAAGGAGCACCGTTTTTAAATGCAGACTTTGATGGAATGGTCTGCGGGTGTCATGTCGCGCTTGGAGAGCCCCTGATGTGCCTAAACAGTAGAAACCCCCCACAAATGACCCCATTTTGCAAACTAGACCCCCCAAGGAACTTATCTAGATGTGTGGTCAGCACTTTGAACCCCCAAGGGCTTCACAGAAGTTTATAACGTAGAGCCGTGAAAATAAAAAAAATCATATTTTTTTCCACAAAAATGACCTTTTTGCCCCCAAATTTTTATTTTTATAAGGGTAACAGGAGAAATAGGACCCAAAAGCTATTGTGCATTTTGTCCTGAGTACGCTGATACCCCATATGTGGGGGGAACCACTGTGATCGCCTTACTGCGATCTTTGGGAGGCACAATGAACAAATCCACAAAAGGTGAAGAATTGGTTTTCTTTTTTACGCCGTTCCTCGTGCGGTATTAGTGATTAGGCGACTTTATTCCTCGGATCGGTGCGATTACAGCGATACCAGATTTACACCCTTTTTTCATGTTTAGCTTCTGTCACACACTAAAAGATGCTTTTTTTTGGAATAATTTTTTGTAAGAATTTTTTGCATCGCCGTATTTTGAGAGCTATAATTTTTCCATATTTTGGCCGACAGAGTTATCTTTGGGCTTATTTTTTGCGGGACGAGCTGACGTTTTTATTGGTACCATATTCGGGCACATAACGTTTTTTGATCGCTTCCTATTCCGATTTTTGTGGAAGCAGAATGAACAAAAACCAGCAATCAGGAATTGGTTTTTTTTTAATTTTTTTTCCCCAGTTCCGCGTGTGGTAAAATTGATAAAGCAGCTTTATTCTTCGGGTCACTACGGTTACGGCGATTCCTCATTTATATATTTTTTTTTATGTTTTGGCGTTTTTTACACAATAAAGAATTTTATAGAAAAAATAATTATTTTTGCATCAGTTTATTCCGCGAGCTATAACTTTTTATTTTTTCGCTGATGATGCTGTGTAGCGGCTTGTTTTTTGCGGGACAAGATGACGTTTTCAGCGGTATCATGATTATTTATATCTGACTTTTTGATCGCGTGTTATTGCACTTTTTCCAAGCGGTATAATGATACCGCTTGGAAAAAGTATAATTTACTACTTTTTTGTGTTTTTTTTTTACGGCTTTCACTGAAGGGGTTAACTAGGGTTATGCTTTTATAGATGGGATTTTTACGGACGTGGCGATACCTAACATGTGTATTTTTTTTGTTTTTTATTTTTTTTATTACATAAAAATGTGTATTTTTTAGGGGATTTTTTTTTAATTATTTTTTAATATTTTTTTTTACAATTTTTTTTAAAAAATGATTTTTTTCAACTTGTCCCTTTATGGGACTTTCACTTTTTTTACTTTTGATTGCAGTTACAATGCATTGCAATGCACTGGCATTGCAATGCATTGCAACTATAGTGGAAGCTGCTGTGACATGATCACAGCAGCTTCCCGTAGCTAAATGACCCGGAGGTTGTCATGACAACCCCGGGTCATCAAGGCAGAGATCGGGCCCAGCGATTACATCGCTGGGACGCTGATCTGAGGCAGAGGGAGCTCCCGACCCTCTGCCTCCCCCCTGAGCTCTGCGATCGCGCTGGATCGCAGCAGTCAGGGGGTTAACAGCCAGGGGCGGTGGGGGCTCCGCTCCTGGCTGTCAGTGCAGGAAGCCTGGCCACTGCAGCGCCGGCTCCTGCACTGATCGCGCTGGGGAAGCTGAAATTTCAGCTTCTCCTGCGCGATCGCTGCTGTGTTTGGTCAGTCAGATTGACTGACCAATCACAGCGCTGTGAGTGTGGGGACCGACGGCAAAGGTCCCCGCACCGCTTGCCGTGCCTGTCAGCTGTCTGTGACAGCTGTCGGCACTGATCTACCACTGCGTGTTTACACGCAGTGGTAGTTCAAAGCCATGACGTGCAGAGTCCGTCCTGGTACCGGAACTGGCACCTTGCCATGACGGACTCTGCACGTCAGTGGACATTAAGGGGTTAAGCTTAATGTTTGATAAAAATTGGTGTTTTTGCAACAGCTATTTCAGTTTGATATATCTAATAACTATTGGACACAGTAATGTTTCTGCCTTGAAATGAGGTTTATTGTACTAGCAGAAAATGCGCAATCTGCATTCAAACAAAATTTGACAGGTGCATAAGTATGGCAACCCTTATCATTTTCTTGTTTTAAATACTCCTACCTACTTTTTACTGACTTACTAAAGCACTTTTTTTGGTTTTGTAACCTCATTGAGCTTTGAACTTCATAGCCAGGTGTATGCAATTATGAGAAAAGCTACTTAAAGTGGCCTCTTGCAAGTCGTTCTACTGTTTGAATCTCCTCTGAAGAGTGGCATCATGGGCTCCTCAAAACAACTGTCAACTTGCTGCAGATGGTGTCATTGTGCATCGGTCAACTATACAACACACTTTGCACAAGGAGAAGCTGTATGGGAGAGTGATGCGAAATAAGCCGTTTCTGCAAGCACTCCACAAACAGAGTCGGCTGAGGTATGCAAAAGCACATTTGAAGAAGCCAATTTCTTTTTTGAAGAAGGTCCTGTGGACTGATGAAACCAAGATTGAGCTGTTTGGTCATACAAAAAGGCGTTATGCATGGCGTCCAAAAAACACAGCATTCCAAGAAAAACACTTGCTACCCACAGTAAAGTTTGGTGGAGGTTCCATCATGCTTTGGGGCTGTGTGGCCAATGCCGGAACCGGGAATCTTGTTAAAGTTGAGGGACGCATGGATTCCACTCAGTATCAGCAGATTCTTGACAATAATGTTCAAAAATCAGTGACAAAGTTGGAGTTACGCAGGGGATGGATCTTTCAGCAAGACAATGATCCAAAACACCGCTCCAAATCTACTCAGGCATTCATGCAGAGGAACAATTACAATGTTCTGGAATGGCCATCCCAGTCCCCAGACCTGAATATCATTGAACATCTGTGGAATCATTTGAAGAGGGCTGTCCATGCTCGGCGACCATCAAACTTAACTGAACTGGAATTGTTTTGTAAAGAGGAATGGTCAAAAATACCTTCATCCAGGATCCAGGAACTCATTAAAAGCTACAGGAAGCGACTAGAGGCTGTTATTTTTGCAAAAGGAGGATCTACTAAATATTAATGTCACTTTTCTGGTGAGGTGCCCATACTTACGCACCTGTCAAATTTTGTTTGGATGCAGATTGCACATTTTCTGTTAGTACAATAAACCTCATTTCAAGGCAGAAACATTACTGTGTCCAATAGTTATTAGATATATCAAACTGAAATAGCTGTTGCAAAAACACCAATTTTTATAAAACATTAAGCTTAAGATTAATAGGGGTGCCCAAACTTTTTCATATAACTGTAGACCCCTTGGGTAGTTTTTGAAAACTTTGCACATTGTGCAATGGTGAAACTTGCACTCTCTATCTCTACCTATTGTTATAACTGCAAATTGAATTGTGAGGTCCCCATCAAAGTCTCTTTTAGCTTGTATGATACAGACACCTTGGGTAGCTTTTTAAAAACTTTGCACATTGTGCAATGGTGAGACTTGTACTCCCTATCTCTAGCAATGATAACTAATAACCGCAAAATGTATTGAGAGGTCCCCATCACGGTCTCATTCAGCGTAAATGATACAGACCTCTTGGGGTTATTTTTGAAAACCTTTGTTCATTGTGCAATGGTCAAATTTGTACTGTCTGTTAGCACCATGCTGGGTCCCTGCTCTGACAGGCAGGGTCTCCGGCATGTCAATTCCCTCACCCATGCTGCAGTCTGCTCTTCCTTTCCCCATGCTCTGCATGCTTCCAGCAGAGCTTACAACCAGGCCTCCATCCATGTCCTTAGAGCACGCACATGCTCCCACTCTCTTAAAGGGCCAGCGTGTGCACTTGCTATTTCCTCCCCAGCCAATGGCTGTGGCGCATTATGTATATATTGCTTCCACTCCACTGGGGAGGTGCCTGAGCAACTTTCCTGTTCTGCTGTCTAAGTTGTGTAAGGTTGCGTACCAATCCCTGCTGCACTCTGGTGCAGATCCTGCCTGCTGCACTCTGTTGCAGATCCTGCCTACTGCACTCAGGTGTAGATTCTGCCTGCTTCACTCTGGTGCAAGTCATGGCTGCTGCACCCCGGTGCAGATCCTGCCTGCTGCACTCTGGTGCAGATGCTGCCTGCTGCACTCTGATACAAACTCTGCCTGCTGCACTATCCAGTTTGTCCTACTGGGTCCAGCTGCTGTGCGTCCTTTGGTCTGTCCTGGAGTGGCACCTGGCATTCATGGGGAGCCAAGTCTAACCTCATCATAAGAGGCTGTAGTGAACAGTCCGGTGCTTGCTTAGTCTCACCCCTCCAGGCTCTCCATTTCAGAAAAGGAACATCATTCCAACAGTTAAATATGTTGGTGGTAGTGTGATGGTCTTGGATGTTTTGCTGCTTCAGGATTTGGAAGACTTGCTGTGGTAAATGAAACCATTAATTCTACTGTCTACCAAAAAGCTAATGTAGAATGTCCAGCCATCTGTTCATGACTTCAAGCTGAAGTAAACTTGGGTTTTGCATCAGGACAATGATCCAAAACCAGCAACAAGTCCACCTCTGAATTGCTTAACAAAATCAAAATTAAGACTTAAGAATGACCTACTCAATTTCCTGACCTTAATCTGATTGAGGTGCTATGGCATGACCTTAAAAAGGCGATTCATACTTGGAAACCCTCCAATGTGGCTCAATTACAACAATTCTGCAAAGATGAGTGGGCCAAAATTCCTCCAAAGCATTGTAAAAGACTCATTGTCAGTTATCACAAACTCTTGATTGCAGTTGTTGCTGCTAAGGGTGGCCCAACCAGTTTCTTAGGTTTAGGGGCAACCACTTCTTCACACAGAGCCCTGTAGGTTTGGATTTTTTTTTCCTTAAAAATAAAGACTAGAGATGAGCGAAAACGATCGCCAAACATAAATTCGGCACGAATATGGTACATTCAGATTCGTGATCGGTAGCACGAGCATTTTTCTTAAAATTGGAAAAAGTCGGTAACATTAGGTAAAAGGTAGAATAAAAGCCGGAAATTCATATGTACATATATATTACATAGATAGATGTAAAGCTGGCAATTCAGCAGCCTCGTAGTGTAATATTACTGCAGGAGCTGACAGAATAGAAGAGTTGGATTACAAACAGTAAATACAGAAAGAATAGGTAGATATGTAGATGTCAGTGACAAATACAATTAGTACAGTGTGTGTTTGCAGATTACTGTACATGTATTTAATTAATAAAATATTTTTTTCTTAAAAAAATGGCATTGGCTCCCACTCAATTTTCATAACCAGCAAAGGGAAAGCCTATGGGTGGAGGCCGATGTTTGTAGCCTGGGAAGGGGGTAACACCTGTGGAGCTTTCCAGGCTATTAATACTTAGCCTTTACTGGCTAATATAATGAAGGACCCTAAAAAGTAACATAGGGTCCCCCTATAATTAATAACAAGCAAAGGCTATTAAGACAGCTGTGGGCTGATATTAATAGACTAGGAAGGGGCCATGGCTAAAAAAATTAGCTCTCAGCCGCCCAAGAAAAACGCATCTCTAAGATGTGCCAATTCTGGCACTTAGCCTCGCTCTTCTCACTTGCCCTGTAGCCGTGGCAAGTGGGGTGATAGTTGCTGGGTTGATGTCACCTTTGTAATGTCAGGTGACATCAAGGCCCGAGGTTCATAATGCAGATGTGTCAAAAAGACGCCCCCATTACTAACCCCATAGTCACATTGTATGAAAACACAGACACCCAGAAAAAAAGTCCCTTAATTGAGAGAAAGATACCGACTCCTTTAATAATCTTAATTAAACCATACATATGACCTTGCCCATTCCCCCGATGCCTTCGTCATCTGCAAAAGAGGTAAAAAAAATACAAAAATATTTCTCAGTTTTCCGCAGAGATGCTTTTAATCTATTTGTGCCACAACAGGTCTAGCTCTGCTACATCTAGATAGCAAGCTGCATTTTTGCAGGATGCGACCATGCAGCCTGTCATCCAGTAGACACTGAGCACAGTGTGCTCAGTCTCTGCCTGTGAACTGCTATTCCCTGTGTGAGGGCACCGCAAGCATGAGAAACTTCTAATGCTCGTGGTGCCGTCCGACAGGTCCTGCGAGTTCACCAGCCAATGAACTCACCTCATTTATGTGACGTCGGCGCTTGCAGATCTCAAGCGCACAGATCATGCTAGACAGCCCAGGAATTTCCATGAACTGGAGGCTTTTTGCCAAGAAGAGTGGGCAGCTTTACCATCTGAGAAAATAAAGAACTTCATCCACGACTACCACAAAAGACTTGAAGCTGTCATTAATGTTAGAGGGGGCTATACACGGTATTAAGAAATGGGGTATGTGAACTTTTGATCAGGGTCATTTGGATGTTTTTGGTTGTCATTATAATTTAAAAAGAGAAAACACAGTATTTTGTGTTGTGAATGCACTGGATCAGAGTTGGGGCTCCCTCTGGTGGCTGCTGATAGTAATGAAGGTGCCTTGACTGACAGAGGCCCTTCAGCTGAGGATTCAGCTGCAGACGATTGGCAATCTGGGAGTGATGACTGGGGAGATTTAAGGGAGTAACCTTCCCATGATCCTTGCCGGTGATTAGTTGTCTCTTCCTGGTCCAGTTTGGAAGTCAGCTTTCTGCTGTCTCCTGCAACTTTCAGATAAGTTATTTTCTGCTTGTTTCTGTGGTTTTGTTTTCCTTTATATTTTCTGCCCTTCTGGAGTGGGGTGAGCCGGGTCCCCCTGCTGGGGTCTGCCCTGGTCTCTGTTTTTCATTTATCTCAGCTTTTTGTCAGTCCCTGTTATTTCAGTGGCTGCTGGGTAGCTACCTGTTCACACCAGAGTTCTGATCTAGCGGTGCAGAGATTGTGTGGTCTCAGTATTTTTGGAATCAGAAGTGTTGGAATTTTTTCTAGGGTTTGCTGGCTTGCAGACAGTATTCTTTCCTGTCCTGTCCTATCTAGATAGTTTTGGGCCACAGAGTTTGTTTATTCTATTTTTTACCTGAGTGTGTATTTCATCTTGTCTCTCCGCCAATATATGTGTGGGGGCTACCTATTCCTTTGGGGCGCTACTCCTTAGCTTTCCCCTTTCTATCTTTAGGCTTATCTAACTCTCCGGCTGTGTCGAGGCGTCTAGGTCATCGTAGGTACGTCCCACGGCTGCTTCTAGTTGTGCGGTTAGTTTAGGGGATTGCAATCCATTAGTTATTAACCTCTCTGGGTGTCTGGCTGCCTTGGCTATTTTTGATACTGTCCTCCTCGGCTACCAATTCAAAACAATTTTGTCAATAAATGGCTTCACCCAACCACTAACCATGAGTGGAGAAAAAGGTTTGGTGTTATCATTCATATTCTCTGAAAAAAGGCTAAGAAAGTAAAAATTCTGAAACGGTATGTAAACTTTAGAGCAAAACTGCGTGTATATATATTATATATATATATATATATATAAAATTGTTAAGCTCTTTACTTGACTAACGCTGTGTATAACCAGACAACAACATTATAATGCACTTCAGCACTTAATTGGTGATGGTGGTGTTTTTTAAGGGTGGTCACAATACGTACACATATGGCAAACCACGTAAGCAGGGAGCACATCGACTTATAGGTGCAGTCTCTGCTGTCAGTAGGTTAGTGAGGGTAAGAAACTCCCCCCTCTTCCCACCCCAGATTTTTTGATCAATCTAATCTTTTCATCGAAATTTAGCCTTTCACTATTTTTGACCCTGTACTGCATGTGCCAGAAATACTTCACTAGGTTTATATACCTTATTTTTAACCTGATAATTAATAAAGTCAAATTTCTTAGGTGTTTTCTTGTTTGTAGCACTATAAATGAAATCGCAAAATCGTCTCACAAAAAGCAAGACCTAATGTCTTACTGAGCAAAAAAATTAAAAGTTGCAGTGCTCAGAAGTTCTAAAAGTTTTAAAAGTAGCAAATCATAAAATGACTAGAGTCAGGGTCGGACTGGCCCACCGGAGAACCGGAGGATTCTCAGGTGGGCCCTGGCATCTGAGGGGCCCTGGCACCTGCTGGCATACAGGGGCCAGTTGCCTAGGGCCCCCCACTGCTCCAGGGACCCGCAGCCGGTGGCGTGTCGCTAATAGCGGCACACCACGCAGCTGACATGGGGGCCCCGTGCCAGCGAAGCAGCAGTGGGTGACAGGAGGCAGGAGCCCCTGTCCCCGCTGCTAAAGAGAAATGAATATTCACTGCTTCCCACGCCCACATGGGCGTGGGAAGCAGTGAATATCATTACTTACCTGTCCCATTCCACCGCCGTGTCCTCGGGTCCTCTCTTACTGCGATGTTCAGGCAGAGGGCGCGATGACGTCATTAGTGAGCACCGCGCCACGCCTCTGCCTGATCATTCACTGCCGGATGACCCGAAGACAGCGGTGCTCAGCGGTGGAGCGGGTGACAGGTAAATCTCTCAGGTGCCGGGGCCCTGAGCCAGCGGTGACACTGGCACCTGTCCCCCATAGCGCGCCGATGTCTCCGCCTGCTCAGGACACCGGCACCTGGCCTCCAGCGACGAGAGGTGAGTATGTCTTTTTTTTTTTTTGCAGCAGTAGCAGCTGCGGCAGCATAAAGGGGCCTATAAAATGCAGCATCTATGGGGGCACAGTCTGTGGAGCATCTATGGGGGCATAATCTATGGGGGCATAATCTGTGGAGCATCTATGCGGGCATAATCTATGGGGGCATAATCTGTGGAGCATCTATGGGGGCATAATCTATGGGGGCATAATCTATGGAGCATCTATGGGGGCATAATCTATGGGGGCATAATCTATGGAGCATCTATGGGGCATAATCTATGAGGGCATAATCTATGGAGCATCTATGGGGGCATAATCTATGGGGGCATAATCTGTGGAGCATCTATGCGGGCATAATCTATGGGGGCATAATCTGTGGGGGCATAATCTATGGGGGCATAATCTGTGGAGCATCTATGGGGGCATAATCTATGGAGCATCTATGGGGGCATAATCTATGGGGGCATGATCTATGGAGCATCTATGGAGGCATAATCTATGGAGTTTCTATGGGCGCATAATCTAAGGAGCATCTATGGGGGCACAATCTATGAAGCTTCTATGGGGGCATAATCTAAGGAGCTTCTATGGGGGCATAATCTATGGAGCTTCTATGGGGCATAATCTATGGGGGCATAATCTATGGAGCATCTATGGGGGCATAATCTATGGAGCATCTATGGGGGCACAATCTATGGAGCTTCTATGGGGGCATAATCTGTGGAGCATCTATGGGGGCATAATCTATGGGGGCATAATCTGTGGAGCATCTATGGGGCATAATCTATGGGGGCATAATCTATGGGGGCATAATCTGTGGAGCATCTATGGGGGCATAATCTATGGAGCATCTATGGGGCATAATCTGTGGAGCATCTATGGGGGCATAATCTATCGAGCATCTATGGGGGCATAATCTATGGGGACATAATCTGTGGAGCATCTATGGGGGCATAATCTATGGGGGCATAATCTATGGAGCATCTATGGGGGCATAATCTATGGGGGCATAATCTATGGAGCTCTATGGGGCATACTATGGGGGCATAATCTATGGAGCATCTATGGAGGCATAATCTAAGGAGCATCTATGCGGCACAATCTATGGAGCATCTATGGGGCATAATCTAAGGAGCTTCTATGGGGGCATAATCTATGGAGCATCTATGGGGGCATAATCTATGGGGGCATAATCTATGGAGCATCTAGGGGCATAATCTATGGAGCATCTATGGGGGCACAATCTATGGAGCATCTATGGGGGCATAATACATGGGCAGAATATGGGGCACAATCTATGGAGCATCTTGTGGGGCATAATACATGGGGCAGCATATGGGGCATAATCTCATTTTCCACCCTAGGCTTATACACGTGTTGATAAGTTTTCCCAGTTTTTTGTGGCAAAATTAGGGGGGTCGGCTTATACTCGAGTATATATGGTATCTATCTATTATCTATCTATCTACTACTATCTATCTATCTATCTATATAGCATTATACCCTATGAGAGGGGGCAGCATTATCCTCTATGAGGGGGGCAGCATTATCCCCTATGGGGGGCAGCATTATCCCCTATGAGGGGGCTGCTTTATAATCTATGAGGGAGGCTACCCCAACTCCTGCTACATAATTAAGACATGTACTAACTTATATTATACCCTGATATTAGTGTGTTTTACTGCACAATTGGTGGTCTTGTATTTATTTCTATGTAGCTACATAGTGGGCCCCAAGAATGATTTTCTCTGGTGGGCCCAAGGTGTTCCTGTCCGACGCTGACTAGAGTATATGAATGTGGTTTTGTTATAATCGTACTGGCCCAAAGGATAAAATAGTCTTATTGCTTTTGCCACATGATAAATCATGCAAACACCCCCACCTCAAAAAAAAACAAAAAAAACCTCTGTATTGCTTTTTTATTGCTTATTCTGCATCTGAAAAATCTGAATAAAAAACTATTAAAAAATGTTATGTAGCCTAAAATGGTACAAAAAAAAATTAACATGTTGTCATGCAATAAATAAGTCCTCACACAGCTTTTATGCCAAAAAGTAAAAAAGTTATAACTCTCATAATATGGCAATGTAATAACTTTTCTTTCTATAAAAAACATTTTTACTGTGTGGCAGTGGAAAAACATTAAAAACTATAAAAATCTGGTATCACTTTCATCACACAGACCTGAAGAATAAAACAGTCTTATTACTAATACCACATGTACTGCACGTACTTTTTTTTTCTTTAAAGCAGAAGAAGCAGACACAGGTGGCACGAATTATTAAATAATACAAAGTAGGTGCTGAATATTCCACATGGAGTCATCATGGATCAGTACAAGAAAGAATATAATCCAACGGAATTTCAAGACAAAGAATTGTAACTGCAAATGAGACACGGTATCTGCAATCTATTCCAGCCAAATTTAAATTCCAAATAACAAATGTCGCTTTTTCTCTTCCGAGCCCTGCCATATTCCAGACCGAACTTTTGACTTCATGTGAGATATAGCCAATCGCAGGAGAAAGTGGGTAACAAACTGTGAGGTCCACTTTTTCATGTTACCTTTTGCAAAAGTGAAAATTTAAGGATAAAGCAAAATTTTCTTGTGGAAAATGAAAATTAACAAAATAACTGGTTTGCAAACTTTTCAATCAAATCCAAGGGCTGGGACTAATGGTCCAGGATCTCGCAGAATGGCTTCAATGTCAGGAAGCTGTTCAGACATAAACTTCTGTAGTAGCTCCCATAACTATTCTCAAACTCAAGCTGAAACTTTCTGATCAGTTTACATGTGCCTTTAAAGATTTTTTTTCACTTTTAAAGAAAGACTCTGTGGGACTACAGAGCTACCCCCCAAGCTTTGATCTTTTCCCAACCCCTGAAACTCCAGAACCTTCCACAGTTAAATTTTTCTTGTAGCATTTGGGCAAATGTATAATGACCCTGTCCATGTGGTAGTAAAAAAGCATTCCATAGTCAAAGTCAACATATTGCCGAAGAGAATTTTACATCAGTCAAACATCACTTCGGCGGATATCAGCTACTCACAAATGGCAACCTTACAAAATCCAGCTGCTGCAGTTTCTCAATAAGGATGATCCAGATCAGCGCGCTGAATTTGCAGAATGGGCAAAACAAAAATTGGAACAGGACCCTCAGTTTACAGTACTGGCCCCACACAATTAGACATCTTTATGCCTATAGTAGTATACAGTATGGTATAATAGTAACATGGGTAGTTGACTCAAAGGCATTGGAGGCCTGACGGTCTCAGTGGCCTACTGTTACAGGAAACATGCATGAAGGAGACCCAACCAGGACTCTTCACATTTCCAAAAATTCTTGGCAGACACCACCAAAATGACATTAGTTTCATGAGAGTAGAAATAGTAAACAGGGATCGACATCTCTTCCACTACCGCCAACCCATCACTTGGACACCCAACCAGGAGTGTTAATATTTCCAAAAATTAGGGCCTGACACCAATGAAGTGGCATCAATTTCACCAGAGTGGATATAGTACCATAGGGAACGGGACGTCTTCCATTACAGCCTAACCAGCAGATGGAGACCAACAATGACTGTTCACATTTCCACAAATTTGTGTTACCACCTGCAGCAGCATCAGCAACAGCAGGCACAGAAGCCACACTAAAGATAGTGAAACTATGGGAGATTAATGCAGCACGCTAAAAAATGAAATATCGCTGTACAGACTGCGTTTGGGGGCCAACAGTCTTTGGAGATCCATGACTTTTTTATCTTGATGGAAGTTAGGCGGTCTACACTTTCAGGGGACAGCTGGCTATGGTTATCCATCAGTATACCACCAGCAGTGCTGAAGACACGTTCTGAAAGAGTGGTTGCTGCCAGGTATGGTAAAACCTCAAAGGAGTGAGAGGCAAGCTCAGGCCACTCATCCATTTTTGAAAACCAAAATGTGAAAGGGTCCAAACCCTCCCTGATGGTATTGACATTCAGTTATAAATACTCCTGCACCTTCTCCATTCGTTCACCACATGTCAGACATTGATTCTGTTGTGCTAGTGCATGAGCTGGTCTAAAAAAAGTGTCAAAGGACTCACAGAAATTGCTTTTACCACTTACACTATAGCTGCTGTGGCTGCTAATGTTTTGGTTTTGACGAATTGACGTGCTGGAGGTTGGAAGTCTAGAGCTGCGATGCACACTGTGTGCCTCACTGCTGTCTTGGGAAAAACCTCTCTTAAGGTTGTGTAAAAGCGTGTTTCGACACTCCAGCATTCGCATGTCCCTTTCCAGGGTGGGAAGCATCTTTCATAATTTGGTCTTATAGCGTGAATCTAACAGAGTGGCAACCCATTGGTTAGCACTATTTCAAATCATAACTCTGTGAGGATCATGTTGCAGATAGTGCAGCAACAAGGCACTAATATGTCAGGCTCTTCCATGAGGTCCAAGCCCATGCTGTGTTAGTGGCTGGGTAAAACTGATGCTCGTTTCCTTCGTCCCCCCCCGCCAACCACAAACAACAGAGAGGGGAGAATTATCCTCTTCATCTCCGGACAGTTGCTCACTCAACACCTCTTCCTCCTCCATGTGTTCCCCGGATCTTGCACCTTCACAGTTTGTCTGTTATCACCAGCCCCCATCGGACGTAAAATACTTGTTCACAAAAAGGTAGAGGTGTACCCCACAGGGGAAAATGTTTGTCAGCCCAATACACTTATTGTATGGGCATTACAAGTCTAGGAGATCCACTCCTTTTTAATGGGACATTTTTTAAGAGGCCCTCCCCCATTTTTCTTCTAAGGGGGATTGGGGTTATTGGGGTGCATATGACTTGGTAGCTGTTAGGGTTCAAGTTACCGCTGCTGCACAAGGGGAGTCTCGAACCAGTTCCACTGCGGTCCCCCATTCATCTCCGGCCGCAGTGGAGCCTGCTCAGCAGAGACGTAGGTCCCAGCGTCTTGCCCATTCCAGTACTGTGCAGAGACTTGCTGCTGCCTCTCCTGGATCTGCTATTATAGCCAGTGCTGGAGCAGACGTCTTTGGGACGAAGTCCTGCGTTTCCCCTTCTGAGCATGTCCAGGGTGAGATCTCTCATTGGAGATCAGGGGTCACATGCTCAGGTACTTCAGCAGCTCCTATTGGTCTGCCAGGAAGGTCCTGTGACTACTGGAGTTCTGGAACAAGTTTCATTGGTCCTTGTTTCTGGCAGGTCCTGTAGCTGTTATTATAAAAGGGTGGCAATGCTGAGCCGCCATGCGCTAGTATCAACCATTATATGCTTTGCGCCAGTGTGGTCATGCGTGTGTGTAGTTAGGGCCCCGGCTGAAATAAGCCCCTAGAATACCGACTTAATCGGTGAGGAGTTTGGTATGCTAGCTGGTCAGGGTCGGTGTCCTAGATGCCCTAGATTACCGGCATAACCGGTGAGGAGTTTGATTGCCGTATTCAGGGCCTGGCGTTCAGACGCCATAGATTGCGGGTGACTCCCGCGAGGACGTTAGAGCATGAACACGTTCTATCTTCGCTTAGCACTTAACTGTGTACCTGGGTGCCTGACAGGACACAGAACTTTTTCTCAGTGGCTCTGTGACGTAACAGGGTTCGCTTTCAACGCTAGACAGCGCCCTAGCGTGTTTATTTTGCGACTCAGTTGTGTTAAGTGAGTTCGCACACATCGCCATATAGCGCTGCGGCACTCCTTCTAGCAAACTCTGTGGAATAACAGAGTTCGCACTTATTGCCACAGCGCGTTACGGCGTTTATTTTGGTGACTCTGCGGGATAACAGAGTTCTCTTCTTGCGCCATTTTACCAGCAGCAGGCTCCGCCTGCACGGTGGACCCCGGGCTGCGAACGCACCTTTCTACATCAAATATTTGGTGCGTTCCGCAGACCCTTACATAATACTAGCGCCAGGGTCTGGCTGGTAAAATGGCGGATGACCAGCGTCTGCAGTGGTATATCCAGCAGCTGGAGGGTAGGTTGGCAACTCTAGAGCGCACAACCTCAGCTGTGGATGTTACCGCAGTCGCGGTTCGGGCTGCTAGTGTGGCCGCCGCCAGTTTGTCCTCTGCCACACCTGCTCCGACTATTTCTCCACCTCCCACTTCCAGACAAGTTTACCGATGACAGTAAACAATGTCAGGGTTTCATCAGTCAGTGCTACATACATCTAGAGCTTCTGGCTGCATGTTTTCCCACTGTTTGGCTATCACCCAGGGTTCATCCATGGTCAACCAGTTTGCCGTCCAATTTCAGACTCTGGTCTCTGAGCTGGACTGGCCAGATAAAGTCCTTATACCAGTGTACTGGAGGGGACTGGCAGACCATGTGAAGGACGCCTTGTCCACCAGGGAGATTCCTGCCACACTGGAGGAGCTCATTACCATATCTACCCGCATCGACCTCCGTTTTAACGAGCGGAGGTTGGAGCGGGCCCAGTGTAGGCAGAGGATCCGGCTGGCGCCCACCTTCGCCAGACCTCTTGAATCTTCCATTCAGGCGTCTGATTCCCCTGAGGCCATGGAGATTTCTCGAGCGAGACCTAAGTCTCGGGCCACTCGAGTATCTGTGACTTGTAATGCTTGCCAACAAATAGGGCATTATGCTAATAAATGTCCACGGCGGTCGGGAAACAACCGCGTTTAGTAACCATTGGGGGGGTTCACTAGACACAGCAGTACATGCCTCCAAGTTGTCCTTTAGGGGGACAATCAATTTTGGCTCATCCACTTTAACAGTCACGCTTTGTGTGGATTCTGGAGCCGAAGGAAACTTCATGTCTTCTACCTTCGCTCTCCGCCACTCTATACCTCTGGTGATGCTCGCCAAACCCGTGACTGTTCGAGTAGTGAATGGGTCGACACTGCCTTCACCAATCACACATCAGACCATCCCTTTCACGTTGTCAATGTCCCCTTCCCATCAGGAGATTATCTCACTTCTGGTCATTCCCGAGGGAATAGACGAGATTTTGTTAGGGATGCCCTGGCTCCGTTTCCACTCCCCACACATTGAGTGGAACTCTGGGAGGATATTGGTTGGGGTGAGTCATGTAAAGGCAGATGTATGAGGGAATGCATTCAGGTGGCCACTACAGAGATGCCCGCAGATCTTACTTCTCTTCCTAAATACTATTGGTCATATGCAGACGTGTTCTCCAAAAAGGCTGCAGAAGTCCTTCCATCTCACCATCCTTATGACTGTCCTATTGACCTCTTGCCTGGAGCAGAACCTTCACCAGGACGGGTCTATCCCCTTTCTCTCCCGGAGACGGAGGCTATGTCCCAATATATTCAGGAGAACCTGGCAAGAGGATTCATTAGGAAGTCAGTGTCACCTGCAGGGGCGGGGTTCTTCTTCGTGCAGAAGAGGAACGGAGAATTACGTCCATGCATGATTACAGGGGTCTTAATGCCATCACCGTTAAGAGTAAATACCCGTTGCCCCTGATTTCTGAGCTATTTGATAGGCTACGAGGGGCAAGGGTATTTACGAAATTAGATCTGCGGGGTGCTTATAACCTGATTCGCATCCGTGAGGGGGACGAAGGGAAGACGGCTTTTAATACCAGGGACGGGCACTATGAATATCTGGTGATGCCCTTCGGGCTCTGTAATGCCCCAGCCGTCTTCCAAGACTTTGTTAATGACATCTTCCGGGATATGCTCTCCACCTCAGTCGCAGTCTATCTGGATGATATTCTCATCTTTTCCCCAGATATTGACTCCCACCGGAGAGATGTCTGCAGAGTCTTCGACCTCTTACGGGCAAATTCCCTCTACGCAAAGTTGGAGAAATGTGTGTTTGAGCAGGAGTCCTTACCTTTCCTGGGCTATATCATCTCCGCCCAGGGATTGGCTATGGATCCTGCCAAACTACAGGCGGTGATGGACTGGCAAGAACCCCATTCTCTGAATGCGGTGCAGCGCTTTATGGGGTTCATTAATTACTACCGCCATTTTATCACTCACTTCTCAACTTTGGTAGCTCCCGTGATTGCCCTCACCAAAAAGGGAGCAAATCCCAAATTGTGGTCTGAAGAGGTCTCCAAGGCCTTCACTTTTATTAACCCCTTCACCCCAAGGGTGGTTTGCACGTTAATGACCGGGCCAATTTTTACAATTCTGACCACTGTCTCTTTATGAGGTTATAACTCTGGAACGCTTCAACGGATCTTCGCGATTCTGAGAATGTTTTCTCGTGACATATTGTACTTCACGTTAGTGGTAAAATTTCTTCGATATACCTTGCGTTTATTTTTGAAAAAAATGCAAATATGGCGAAAATTTTGAAAATTTTGCAATTTTCAAACTTTGAATTTTTATTCCCTTAAAACAGAGAAATATGTCACACAATATAGTTAAGAAATAACATTTCCCACATGTCTACTTTACATCAGCACAATTTTGGAACCAAAATTTTTTTTTTGTTATGAAATTATAAGGGTTAAAAGTTGACCAGTGATTTCTCATTTTTATAACAAAATTTACAAAGCCATTTTTTTAGGGACCACGTCACATTTGAAGTCACTTTGACGGGTCTATATAGCAGAAAATACCCAAAAGTGACACCATTCTAAAAACTGCACCCCTCAAGGCACTCAAAACCACATTCAAGAAGTTTAATAACCCTTCAGGTGCTTCACAGGAGCTGAAGCAACGTGTAAGGAAAAAATTAATATTTAACTTTTTAGCCACAAAAATGATCTTTTACAAACTTTTTTTTACTTTCACAAGGGTAAAAGGAGAAAATGGGCAGATAAAGTTGTTGTGCAATTTCTCCTGAGTACGCCAATACCCCATATGTGGGGGAAAATCACTGTTTGGGCACGCGGCAGAGCTCGTAAGGGAAGGAGCGCCGTTTGACTTTTCAAACTAAAATTGACTGGAGTTGAGATTGGACGCCATGTCGTGTTTGGAGAGCCCCTGATACGCCTAAACGGTGGAAAACCCCCACAAGTGACAAAATTTTGGAAACTAGACCCCTAAGGAACTTATCTAGATCTGTTGTGAGCACTTTGAACCCCAAAGTGTTTCACAAAAGTTTATAATGCCTTGGTGTGAAGAAAAAAAAAAAACAATTTTCCACAAAAATGATTTTTTAGTCCCAAATTTTTGATTTTTCCCAAGGAAATTGGACCCCAAAAGTTGTTGTCCAATTTCTCCTGAGTACGCTGATACCCCATATGTGGGGGGGAAACTGTTTGGGCGCATGGCAGGGCTTGGAATGGAAGCAGTAACATTTTGGAATGCAAACATTGATGGGGGTCATGTTCCGTTTGTAGTGCCCCAGATGAGCCTAAGCAGTGGAAACCCCCCACAAGTGACCCCATTTTGGAAGCTAGACCCCCTAAGAAACTTATCTAGATCTTTGGTGAGCACTTTGAACCCCAAGTGCTTCACACAAGTTTATAATGCCCGGGCATGAAAATAAAAAATCCTATTTTTTTCCCACAAAAATTATCTCTTAGTCACTAATTTTTTATTTTCCCATAGGTAACAGGAGAAATTGGACCACAAACTTTGTTGTCCAATTTGTCCTGAGTACGCTGATACCCCATATGTGGGGGGGAACCACTGTTTAGGCGCATGGCAGAGCTCGGAATGGAAGGAGCACCATTTGACTTTTTCAAACCAAAATTGGCTGGAATTGAGATTGGACGCCATGTTGCATATGGAGAGCCCCTGATGTGCCTAAACAGTGGAAACCCCCCCAAGTGACCCCATTTGGGAAACTAGACCCCCTAAGGAACTTATCTAGATCTTTGGTGAGCAATTTGAACCCCCAAGTGCTTCACACAAGTTTATAACGTAGAGCCGTGAAATTAAAAAATCATATTTTTTCCACAAAATTGATCTTTTCACCCCAATTTTTATTTTCCCAAGGGTAACAAGACTCCAAAAGTTATTGGGCAATTTGTCCTGAGTGCGCTGATACCCCATGTGTGGGAGTAAACCACTGTTTGGGTGCATGGCAGAGTTTGGAAGGGAAGGAGCGCCGTTTGACTTTTTCAACGCAGAATTGGCTGGATGCCATGTTGTGTGTGGAGAGCTCCTGATCTGCCTAAACAGTGGAAACCCCCCACAAATTACACCATTTTGGAAACTAGACCCCTCAAGGAACTTATCTAGATGTGTGGTGAGAACTTTGAACCCCAAAGTGCTTCACAGAAGTTTATAACGTACAGCCATAAAATAAAAAATCTCTTTTTTTTTTACAAAAATGATTTTTTTTCGCCCCCAATATTTTATTTTCACAAGGGTAACAGGAGAAATTGGACCCCAAAAGTTGTTGTCCAATTTGTCCTGAGTGTGCTGATACCCAATATGTGGGAGTAAACTACTGTATGGGCGCACGTCGGGGCTCGGAAGGGAAGTAGTGACATTTTGGATTGCAGACTTTGATGGAATTGTCTGGGGGAGTCATGTCGCATTTGGAGAGCCCCTGATGCGCCTAAACAGTGGAAACCCCCACAAGTGACCCCATTTTGGAAAATAGACCCCACAAGGAACTTATCTAGATGTGTGGTGAGCACTTTGAACCCCGAAGTGCTTCACAGAAGTTTATAACGTACAGCCGTAAAAATAAAAAATATTTTTTTTTTTTACAAAAATGATTTTTTCACCCCCAATATTTTATTTTCACAAGGGGAACAGGACAAATTGGACCCCAAAATTTGTTGTCCAATTTGTCCTGAGTACGCTGATACCCAATATGTGGGAGAAAACGACTGTATGGGTGCACGTCTGGGCTCGGAAGGAAAGTAGTGATGTTTTGGATTGCAGACTTTGATGGAATGGTCTGGGGGCGTCATGTCGCATTTGGAGAGCCCCTGATGCGCCTAAACAGTGGAAACCCCCCACAAGTGACCCCATTTTGGAAAATAGACCCCACAAGGAACTTATCTAGAAGTGTGGTGAGCGCTATGAAGCCCCAAGTGCTTCACAGAAGTTTTATAACATACAGCCGTAAAAACAAAAAAAATCATTTTTTTTTTACAAAAATCATTTTTTTCCCCCCAGTTTTTTATTTTCCCAAGGGTAACAGGAGAAATAGGACAAATAACAATAACTCTTGTGGTCCAGAGTACGCTGATACCCCATATGCGGGGGTAAACTACTGTTTGTGCGCATGGCAGAGCTCAGAAGTGAAGAAGCACCGTTTGACTTTTTCAACGCAGAATTGGCTGTAATTGAGATCAGACGCCATGTCACATTTGGAGAGCCCCTGATGTGCCTAAACAGCAGGAACCCTCCAATTCTAACTCCAACCCTAACCCCAACACCCCCCTAACCCTAGTCCCAACCCTAACCACAAACCTAACCCTAACACACCCCTAACCGTAATCCCAACCCTAACGCTAATCCTAACGTTAGCGCCAACCCTAACCCTAACTTTAGCTGCAACCCTAACCCTAACGGGAAAATGGAAATAAATACATTTTTTTTATTTTATTATTTTTCCCTAACTAAGGGGGTGATAAAGGAGGGTTTGATTTACTATTTATAGCGGGTTTTTATGATTGGCAGCTGTCACGCTAAAAGACGCTTTTTATTGCAAAAAATAGTTTTTTGCATCACCACATTTTGAGAGCTATAATTTTTGCATATTTTGGGCCACAGAGTCATGTGATGTCTTATTTTTTGCGGTACGAGTTGACGTTTTTATTGGTACCATTTTTGAGCACGTGACATTTTTTGATCGCTTTTATTTTGATTTTTGGGAGGTTAGAATGAACAAAAATCAGCAATTCATGAATTTCTTTTGGGGGAGGCGTTTATACCGTTCCGTGTGTGGTAAAATTGATAAAGCAGTTTTATTCTTCGGGTCAGTACGATTACGAAGATACCTCATTTATATAATTTTTTTTATGTTTTGGCGCTTTTATAGAATGAAAACAATTTTATATAAAAAATTATTATTTTTGCATCGCTTTATTCTGCGAGCTATAACTTTTTTATGTTTTCACTGATGATGCTGTATGATGGCTCGTTTTTTGCGGGACAAGATGACGTTTTCAGCGGTACAATGTTTATTTATATCGGTCTTTTTGATCGCGTGTTATTCCACTTTTTGTTTGGCGATATGATGATAAAGCATTGATTTTTTGTTTCGTTTTTTTTTTTTTTTAAGGGGTTCACTAAAGGGGTTAACTAGTGGGACAGTTTTATAGGGGGGGTCGTTACGGACGCGGCGATACCAAATATGTGTACTTTTATTGTTTTGTTTTTTTTATTTACAGGAAAAAATGAATTTATTGGGGAATATTTTTTTTTTTTTATGATTTTTTTTACCACTTTTTATTTTTATTTTTTTTACTTTTTTACTTTGTCCCAGGGTGGGACATCACAGTATTTTAGCAGATCGCTGGTGAGACAGTGTGCACCGCACTCTGTCCCACCAGCGATTGCTCTGGCATCGCTGCAGGCTTCTCAGTGCCTGCTCTCAGCAGGCACTAAGGAAGCCGCCTCCCTGCAGGACCCCGGCGCCATCTTGGATCCGGGGACCTGGAGGGACGACGGACCCTCGGAACAGCGCGACACATCGCGCTGCTCTGAGGGTCTCAGGGGAGCGCGCAGGGAGACCCCACCCTGCGTGATCCTCCCCTGTGCCCCCAGTACACCGCAATGATGTTTGATCGCGGTGTGCTAGGGGTTAATGTGCCGGGAGTGGTCCGTGACCGCTCCTGACACATAGTGCTGGGTGTCAGCTGTGATAAACAGCTGACACCCGGCCGCGATCAGCTGCACTCCCCCGGGAGCGCAGCTGATCGCCCATGATGTACTATTCCGTCCATGGGAATTAGGTCCAGGGTCACATGGACGGAATAGTACGTCTGATGGAATAAAGGGGTTAAGTCCCATTTTGCTAGCGCTCCCATCCTAAATCGCTCCGATGTTGATAAGCCATTTATATTGGATGTGGATGCCTCGTCCGTTGGTGCTGGAGCAGTCCTCTTCCAAAAGGATGCTCAAGATCGGAAGCACCCGTGCTTCTTTTTCTCCAAGACCTTCACACCAGCGGAGAGGAATTATTCCATCGGGGACAGGGAGTTGCTAGCAATGAAGTTGGCCTTCTCGGAGTGGAGACATCTGTTGGAGGGGGCTCGCTTTCCCTTCCAAGTTTTCACGGATCACAAAAATCTGGTGTATTTACAGACTGCCCAGCGGCTAAATTCCCGTCAGGCCAGATGGTCCTTGTTTTTCTCCCGCTTTCACTTCACCCTCCATTTTCTGTCGGGAGAGAAGAACATTCGGGCTGACGCTCTCTCTCGCTCCGTTGCGTCTTCTGAGGAGGAGGAGGGGCAGCCACGGCTTATTGTCCCCTCTGAGAGCCTGAGAACTGTAGCTCCGGTCTCGCTAGAGTCTGTCCCTCCGGGCAAGACCTTTGTACCATCTAATTGCGACCGGAGGTTCTCTCTTGGGCCCATTTGTCCAGGGTGGGTGGACATTTTGGAAAAAAAAGGACATCTGAGCTACTCGCGAGGACATACTGGTGGCCGCATATGGTCCGGGACGTTGGAGATTATATTCAGGCATGTGTCTCCTGTGCCAAAAATAAGTCCCCTCGTCAACGTCCAGCTGGGTTACTAAGACAGGCCTTAGGAAATGGTCGGGATGGACTTTGTGGTAGGCTTGCCCAAATCTCGTGGGTGTACCATCATATGGGTTATCACCGATCACTTCTCTAAAATGGTGCACTTGGTGCCGCTACCCCGGTTACCTTCTGCACGAGCCTTGGCGACACTGTTTATCAAACATATCTTCCGCTTACACGGTATGCTGGACAAAATTGTCAGCGATCGGGGTCCCCAGTTTGCGTCTCGGTTCTGGAGAGAGCTTTGTCGCCTTCTTAGTGTGGAGTTAAATCTCTCTTCTGCTTATCATCCCGAGACAAATGGATTGGTAGAGAGGGCCAACCAGACCTTGGTCACATATCTGCGACATTTTGTTTCAGCTAGGCAGGATGACTGGGCATCCTTGTTACCATGGGCGGAGTTTGCATTAAACAACGCTGTGGCTGATTCCACTGGACAAACCCCATTTCTCCTTAATTACGGTCAGCACCCGCTGGTTCCCGTACCTATGCCCGTGTCTTCCGCCGACTCCAGGGTGGCAGACTGGGCTGTGGAGGCACGGGAAATTTGGGACCGCACTCAGGATGCCATTCAGGCCTCCAAGGAGAGAATGAGGTCATCGCCGACGCACATCGGCGCCCCGCGCCGACTTTTGCCCCTGGCGACTTAGTGTGGCTCTCCGCCCGTAACATCAGGCTGCGTGTAGAGTCCACTAAGTTCGCACCTCGCTTCTTGGGTCCCTTCAAGGTCCTTAAACAGGTCAATCCTGTGGTCTACCGGTTAGCCCTTCCGCCACGCCTGGGTATCACTGACACATTCCATGTCTCCCTCCTGAAACCCGTATACTTGTCCCGGTTTTCCGAGTCATCTGCCGGGACATCGGGTTCGTCTACAGACGATATGAGGTGAATGCTATTCTGGGGTGCAAGGTGGTACGTGGAAAAAAGTTTTATTTGGTGGATTGGAGGGGTTATGGGCCTGAGGATAGGTCATGGGAGCCTGCTGAGCATGTTCAGGCTCCGCAGCTCATCGCTGCCTTTGAGCGCAGCGAGGCCCAAAGAAGGGGGGCCCTAGGAGGGGGGAAATGTTAGGGTTCGAGTTCCCGCTGCTGCACAAGGGGAGTCTCGAACCAGTTCCACTGCGGTCCCCCATTCATCTACGGCCGCAGTGGAGCCTGCTCAGCAGAGACGTAGGTCCCAGCATCTTGCCCATTCCAGTACTGTGCAGAGACTTGCTGCTGCCTCTCCTGGATCTGCTATTATAGCCAGTGCTGGAGCAGACGTCTTTGGGACGAAGTCCTGCGTTTCCCCTTCTGAGCATGCCCAGGGTGAGATCTCTCATTGGAGATCAGGGGTCACATGCTCAGGTACTTCAGCAGCTCCTATTGGTCTGCCAGGAAGGTCCTGTGACTACTGGAGTTCTGGAACAAGTTTCATTGGTCCTTGTTTCTGGCAGGTCCTGTAGCTGTTATTATAAAAGGGTGGCAATGCTGAGCCGCCATGCGCTAGTATCAACCATTATATGCTTTGCGCCAGTGTGGTCATGCGTGTGTGTGGTTAGGGCCCCGGCTAAAATAAGCCCCTAGAATACCGACTTAATCGATGAGGAGTTTGGTATGCTAGCTGGTCAGGGTCGGTGTACTAGATGCCCTAGATTACTGGCATAACCGGTGAGGAGTTTGATTGCCGTATTTAGGGCCTGGCGTTCAGACGCCATAGATTGCGGGTGACTCCCGCGAGGACGTTAGCGCATGATCACGTTCTATGTTCGCTTAGCACTTAACTCTGTACCTGGGTGCCTGACAGGACACAGAACTTTTTCTCAGCGGCTCTGTGACGTAACAGGGTTCGCTTTCAAAGCTAGACAGCGCCCTAGCGTGTTTATTTTGCGACTCAGTTGTGTTAAGTGAGTTCGCACACATCGCCATAAAGCGCTGCGGCACTCCTTCTAGCGGCTCTGTGGAATAACAGAGTTCGCACTTATTGCCACAGCACGTTACAGCGTTTATTTTGGCGACTCTGCGGGATAACAGAGTTCGCTTCTTGCGCCATTTTGCCAGCAGCAGGCTCCACCTGCACGGTGGACCCCGGGCTGCGAACGCACCTTTCTACATCAAATATTTGGTGCGTTCCGCAGACCCTTACAGTAGCAGGGCAGGCCTTGCAGTCAATGCATAAGAAAACAGAATGGTAGTACAAAATGAATAACGTTAAGTGGATTTTCCTGTACCCATCCAGTACCTGGTTTCCAAGATATTGGGGTGCATATGACTTGGTAGCAGTGCAGGCCTTGCAATCAATGCATAAGAAAAGAGTTTGGGAGTACAAAATGAATAATGTGAAGTGGATTTTCCAATGGCCGTCCAGTACATGGCTTGAAAAGCTTATTGGGGTGCATGTAACTTTGGGGCAGGCCAGGCCTTGCATTCAATGCAACATTTTTTCAGGAAGCCCTCCTGTGCCTTTCGTGAAAAGGGTATTTATGTGTGTCTAATTCTTGGCAGCCCAAAACACTCACTGCATAGGCAAAAACAGCATAGAGACCCACTGTTTAATAATGGCCTTTAAAGAAGATTAATGCTGCCAGATGCCCATGTAAAAATAGTCTATGTAAATTTAAGAGTCCCTACTTCATAAATGAAACAAGATGTGTCTGCTTATGTGTCACACACCACATGGCCAGCTAGGGTTGTTAAATGTTACAATGACATTTCCCAGTGAATGCATTTGTATTGGTTGAAAGCAATGCTAAAGTTGCAAAACCCCTCAAAAACGCTGTGTGTGAACATAGCCCAAGTGGTGGAGGAACATTTTTGTTTTGGGTTAATTATTTTGACTTAGGTAAGTCATTAACCTGGAAAGGATGTTCATTAACATATTTCCCAGCAAAATCCATTTTGGTTTAGTTTTTGTAGTTTTTTTGGTGCGCCTGTAAAAAGGGCGTGAAACTCTGACAACATTGTTTAGAGCTGTGACCTAGGAGTCAAAAATGCTTCCAGGGGCAGTTGCCATGATGTACCAGTGTCATTTGAGCAGTGTTTCCATCATTTTCAGATGTTTTTAGACCTTAAAAGGACACCTGGGGGTCTCCCATAAACTTACATTGGGCTCGTTGTTCTGTCCTAGTACCCGAGTATTCCAATTTGCTTGACTCGAGCAACGAGCACCCAAGCATTTTAGTGCTTGCTCATCACTAGTGGCGACCTCTCATTGCTGGCTCCGGATTCGTCCGCGAGCAAGGTACTCTCTGACTGGACTTAGGCGCAGCCTATAAAACGATTTTTGGGTGCCTGTCAACGTGCTAGGATCATTTACATTTTATTGCAGTGTGTGTGTAGGTGGGACAGTTACCACACTAAATGCACATTTGTTGCTACTGGCACTGCAAGTGTGGTTCTCGTCAGGCAGTGTAGGGTGGGAACTCCTGCTTGAGCTTAACACCTTCACCTGGTGACTTCGTCGCATGTGCGAGTTACACAGACTATGTGACAGGGCAGGCTCAATCACCAGCATAGTAAAGGGTAAGTTATAGAGACCTCAACTAGTGTTATTACTACTGTGCACCTGTGACGCCTAACAGGTGTGGTACACCAAAGGGGGTCTTGATGGATGGGAGATATATTTCTCCTAGCAGACTGGAGTTTAGTCAGGATTTTCCCTGATCTCAAGGACCTGTGATGAGGTCATAGTCACATGATCAGGTCAGCTGATGTGTACCTCACCTGAGGGTGTGGACTAGGCCTATAAAACAAGGAGCTGTTGTAGTTGGTGGGTGTGGAAGGAAGGAGTTTGGGCTGGAGTCAGCCTGGAAGATTGTTTGTTACAGTGTGTCAGTGTGCACCAGGAAGCGAGTACCAGACCACCCGGAATGGCACCTGGCGGTCTCTGCTGACCTGCAGCCGCTTAGTTAAGCCTGTCCCGAGAAAGGGTGAGTCTGGGACCAGTGGTTCTCCAAACTGGAGTGATTTATGTTCAGTTTTGATTTTGTTATCTGGACTTTTTGTTGAACCCGTTATTAAAACCATTGAACTTATGAACTAAAAGCCTGTGTGTATGCCTCATTACTGCGGCCGCCCAGCCTACCAGAGCGGATCCCTACAATTGGTGGCTTGAATGCGGGCATACGCAGTGAGGTCAGGCTGTTTTTTTTTTTGTGGATGTTTTTTTTTCTCTCTGCATGACAGTAAATGTCCTGGGTGAAGAAAGTGACGCAAAACCCGGTGCATAGCTGTCCGGAGATGGAGAGCACAGTAAAAATGCTTGTGGAGGCCATGCGACAGCTGCAGCTGGCTATACAGCAGCAGCAGCAGGCTATACAGCAGCAGCAGCAGGCTATACAGCAGCAGGCTATGGAGCGGCAACAGGAAACCAACGATCTACTGATGCAACACATCACAGCGCCGCAGACAGCAGGAGCTGCCCCGGGACTTCAGGATGTCCGGAAAGTGGTACGCACAGTGATTCCGAAAATGGAAAAGTCAGATGACGTCGAGGTGTACCTGGAGATGTTTGAAGGCGTGGCTGAGAGGGAGAGACTGCCCCGGGACCAGTGGGCCGAGATCGTGGCTCGTTTTTGGCTCCAGGACCCGCGAAAGCCTATAGAGACCTACCCCCCGAGCACCAGAGGGACTACGAGATCGTCAAGGGTGAGATACTCACACGTCTTGGGGTAAATGTGTTAGTCCGGGCTCAGCGGGTACACCAGTGGAAGTTTTCCCCTTCCGAGCCAGCTCGTCCCAGTATTATGACTTGATACACCTGATAGAAAAGTGGTTGCAGCTGGAAGTGTTGTCACCCCGCGCTATGCTGGATCGTATAGTGACTGATAAATTCTGGAGAACTTTGCCCCACACACTTCAAACATGGGTTGGACAGGCAGCCCCTACTGATGGTCTCCAAATGGTAGACCTCATTGAAAGATATGGGGCTACCAAGGAGATACAGGGAGAGACTACCCGGAAGGTAATGAGTAAATTCCCCAAACCTTCACCCGCCGTTCGGCGAGCAGAGACTCGGAAGGCCGCCCAGGACACGTCTGGGGACGAAAGGGGCCCCATAATCTGTTGGCGGTGCCAAGAACCAGGACATGTGAGAGCTGATTGCCCCCACCTGACTGAGCCCATGGACACAAACTATGGGTACTATCAGTCTCACTATGCCGAACACATGTGTGCAGTGGGTAAACCAGAGGGACCCAATATGAATCATTTGTGTAAAGTGGAGGTGGAGGATAACTCTGCTGTGGCTCTACTGGACTCAGGGAGTCTCGTGACCCTAATACGAGCCAGCCACGTCCAAATCAGCGAGTATACTGGTCGGAAGATGGGTGTGTTGTGTATACATGGGGACCTAAAACATTATCCTACCACCCTGGTGATGATAAACACGCCAGCGGGGAGGAGGTGCCACGAGGTGGGGGTGGTGGTGAATTTGCATTATGATGTAATAATGGGGAGAAATTTTCCGTTATTTTCTGTGCTTTGGCCTGTAATTACCCCTCCCACGGAACAGTCATCGGCACCAGTGGCAACCAGGTTGCATTCTCCAGAAATCGGGCATGAACCTGGTGGCCCAGAGGAAGATGTGCTGGCGGTAGGAGTACCTTTGCCTTCAGTGGAGGAGGAAAACCCCTCTCCTTTAGAAGTGTTAGCTGGGGAGATGGAAGATTTGCCACCGGGACCAGAATTGTCAGACTTAAATGTGGCAGGTGACAATTTTGGTACGGCGCAACTCCGGGACCCTACGTTGACTCGAGCCCGGGAAAATGTACTGGTTGTCAATGGGGAACCCCAACACCCCGGGGCAGCTACAGTATTTCCCCGATTCGAGCTGAACCAAGATTTACTGTATCGGGTTGACAAAATACATGGGGAAATTGTCGAGCAATTGCTGGTACCGCAGTCATATCGGAGGTTGGTAATGGACTTAGCGCATGTACTAGGGGGACATTTGGGCCAAAAGAAAACCCTAGACAGAATTCTACAGCGGTTTTACTGGCTAGGGATCTATGAAGAAGTTAAACGGTATTGTAACTCTTGTCCCGTGTGCCAGGTAACCAGTCCGCAGCCTCATTTTCGGATTTCCTTGGTGCCATTACCAATTATAGAGGTCCCGTTTGAGAGAATAGCCATGGATCTGGTGGGGCCAGTTAATAAATCAGCAAGGGGTCACCAACACATCCTCGTAGTTCTAGATTACGCTACCAGGTATCCTGTGGCTATTCCCCTGTGACACACCTCGGCCAAACTGATCGCAAAAGAACTCATGGGTATGTTCTCTCGGGTGGGAATCCCTCAAGAAATCTTAACAGATCAGGGGACCCCCTTTATGTCAAAAATCATGAAGGAACTCTGCCACTTGTTAAGTGTTAAACAGTTGCGCACATCGGTCTATCATCCCCAAACAGACGGTTTAGTAGAAAGGTTCAATAAAACCCTGAAGAATATGTTGAAAAAAGCAGTCTCTAAAGATGGTAAGGACTGGGATCTCTTGTTGCCATATCTGATGTTTGCAGTGCGGGAGGTGCCCCAGGCATCTACGGGGTTCTCGCCCTTTGAACTATTATATGGCAGACATCCCCGTGGCTTACTCCATGTAGCTAAAGAGGCCTGGGAAAACCAACCAACTCCCCACAAAAGTGTGATAGAACATGTGGCCAAAATGCAAGAGAGAATGGAGACAGTCCTACCATTAGTCCGAGAACACATGGAAGCAGCACAAAGGTCACAGAGGCAGGTCTATAACCGGGAGGCACGGGTAAGGTCCTTTAACCCTGGGGATCGGGTGTTGGTACTTGTGCCTACAGTGGATAGTAAGTTCCTTGCAAGGTGGCAGGGACCCTACGAGATTATAGAGAAGGTGGGTCCAGTAAACTATAAAGTACACCAACCAGGGCGGAGAAAGCCAGAACAAGTATACCATGTGAATCTGCTCAAACCATGGAAAGACAGAGACCCGCTTGGTGAGGATTGTCCACGGCCTGCATTTCCAGTAGAGATGGTTCCTTGCCTCAGGAGAAGGCAAGAGAAGTCCTCTCCGCCGTCAAAATAGCAGACACTTTGTCGCCCAGACAAGTTCAGGAAGTCCGAGAGTTTGTTAGCCGAAATACCGATGTTTTTTCGGAACTTCCTGGTCGTACCTCCCTAATCCAACATGACATTGTCACGGAGCCACAGGCCAAAGTCCGATTAAAGCCATATCGGGTGCCTGAGGCCCGGCGACAAGCCATCTCGGAAGAGGTCAAGAAGATGCTGCAGTTAGGGGTCATTGAAGAGTCCCAGAGTGAGTGGGCCAGCCCAATAGTCCTAATACCAAAGCCAGATGGGACACTAAGGTTCTGTAATGACTTCAGAAAACTGAATGAAATTTCTAAGTTTGACGCCTACCCCATGCCCCGGGTCGATGAGTTAATAGAGCGGTTTGGGCAGGCCCGGTATTTTTCAGTCATTGACCTCACAAAAGGGTATTGGCAGGTGCCCCTAAGAAAAGCAGCGAGAGAGAAACGGCTTTTGTAACACCCGAGGGACTGTTCCAGTATATAGTCCTACCCTTCGGGTTGCATGGCGCTCCAGCGACATTCCAGAGGTTAATGGACGTTGTTCTTCGTCCTCATCGCCGATATGCCGCGGCCTATCTGGACGATATTGTGGTGTACAGTACAGACTGAGAAAGTCACTTAGCCAAGGTACAGGCGGTGATAGATTCTCTGAGACAAGCAGGGCTAACTGCCAACCCAAAGAAGTGTTCCATAGGGTTGGAGGAAGCTCGGTACCTGGGGTATGTGATTGGGAGAGGAGTTATCAAACCCCAAATAAACAAAGTGGAGGCAATCCAAAACTGGCCCCGTCCCCTCACCACAAAACAAGTGAAAGGGTTTTTGGGGTTAGTGGGATACTACGGTGGTTTATTCCCAATTTTGCAACCCTGTCGGCGCCGTTAACTGACTGCCTGAAAGGGAGGAAGTCAGTAATGGTGCGATGGAATGATCAGCTTGAAGAAGCGTTTGTAAAACTAAAAGGGGCACTGTGTGGGTCACCAGTTCTGATCACACCCGACTTCAAAAGAGAATTCATTGTCCAGACTGATGCGTCAGAGGTAGGTCTGGGTGCCGTGTTGTCTCAGGAGGTTGACGGGGAGGAGCATCCTATTAGTTTCCTGAGTCGAAAGCTTACTCCAGCTGAAACCAGATACAGCATTGTAGAGAGAGTGCCTGGCCATCAAGTGGGCATGGAATCATTGCGCTACTACCTGTTGGGGCGAACGTTTCAGTTGGTAACTGATCATTCCCCTCTGACTTGGATGAGTCAAGCCAAAGAGAGAAATGCACGAGTCACCAGGTGGTTTCTGTCTCTGCAAAATTTCAAATTTTCAGTAGAAATCGGGCAGGCAAATTACAGGGAAACGCAGATGCACTGTCCAGAGTTCACTGTATGTCATGTGTCCACCCTCCTAAGGTTGAACAAAGGGGGGAGGTATGTGGTACACCAAAGGGGGTCTTGATGGATGGGAGATATATTTCTCCAGCAGACTGGAGTTTGGTCAGGATTTTCCCTGATCTCAAGGACCTGTGATGAGGTCATAGTCACATGATCAGGTCAGCTGATGTGTACCTCACCTGAGGGTGTGGACTAGGCCTATAAAACAAGGAGCTGTTGTAGTTGGTGGGTGTGGAAGGAAGGAGTTTGGGTGGAGTCAGCCTGGAAGATTGTTTGTTACAGTGTGTCAGTGTGCACCAGGAAGCGAGTACCAGACCACACGGAATGGCACCTGGCGGTCTCTGCTGACCTGCAGCCGCTTAATTAAGCCTGTCCCGAGAAAGGGTGAGTCTGGGACCAGTGGTTCTCCAAACTGGAGTGATTTATGTTCAGTTTTGATTTTGTTATCTGGACTTTTTGTTGAACCCGTTATTAAAACCACTGAACTTTTGAACTAAAAGCCTGTGTGTATGCCTCATTACTGCGGCCCGGCCCCTGCCTACCAGAGCGGATCCCTACACAGGGCACAGTTTAGAGTGCTCTCAGTTTGGTACTGCTCTGTGAAGTAACAGAGTCAGGCACTTTGCACTCTGTTTACCCAAAGTGACATTTATCTCGGTGTGTTTACAGTGCTTGTTCGCAGCTTCGCTCCGCCATTGTCTGCTAGCTGCGGTTTCTCTTTCACCGCATGGTGGACCCCGGATTGCGATTGCACCTTATCATAATTTATATTTGGTGCAATCCGCAAACCCTAACAGGGTTAGAAA
>JARQOD010009207.1:0-32360 GCA_033576555.1 Oophaga sylvatica | reverse complement strand
CTTTTTTTCTTTCTTTTTTCTTTTTTTCTCTCTCTTCTTTTTTCCCCCTTTTCTTTCCTCCCCTCCTTTCTTTTTTTCCCCCTCTTTCTTCTCTCTCCCCTCTGTTCTTTTTTCCCCCCTTTTCTTTCTCTCTCCCTCTCTGTTCTTTTTTTCCCCTTTTTTTTTTTTCTCTCCCTCTCTGTTCTTTCATCCCCTCTTTTTTTTCTCTCTCTCTGTTCTTTTTTTCTGTCCCCCCTTTCTTTCTCTTGTTCTTTCTTTCTCTCTCTGTTCTTACTTTCCCTCTTTTCTCTCCCTCTTGTTCTTTCTTTCTCTTCTGTCTCTCTCCCTCTCTGTTCTTTCTTTCCCCTTTTTCTTTCTCCCCTCTTCTGTTCCTTCTTTCTCTCTGTTCTTTCTTTCGTTTCCCTTTCTTTCTTTGTTTCTTTCTTTCTCTCTCTGTTCTTTTCATTCTCTCCTTTTTTTCCCTTCTCTCTGTTCTTTCTTTCTTTTCCTCATTACCTGTCAGTGTGCCCACAGTACCAGCCACTGATCCAAATAATGCCAGCCATGTGCCCTCAGTACCAGTCAGTGTGATCAGCGGGGGTAAATGGGTGTGGTTGGGGGGTGGACATGGGTGTGATAGTTGTGAAAGGGGTTGGGGTCAGGGGGCGTAGCCTAAAATTTGCCTAAAATCACGCGCCCCACAATCTTTATCCCTCTTTACCGTCTTCAAAATGGGAGGTATGTGTAGGGGCTCTGCTGCGGGGCTCTGCTACGTGGGGGGCTCCGCCGGCATTTCGTCAAAGCCCTAAAGCCCCCACATCTCTATTGCTGCGACGCGGAGGCCTCCGGAAAGATGGCCGCCAGGGGCCTCCGGAAAGATGGCCGCTGCTCAAATTCAGATCTCCGCAACGAGATCTTGTCCCGAGATCTCGGGAGACGAGATCTCGGGACGAGATCTCGTTGCCGAGATTTGAATTTGAGTATGCGCCGCTCCCGGCGGCCATCTTTCTGGAGGCCACAGCGTTGCAGCAACGGAGCTGCGGGGGGCTTTCAAGCTTTGACGAGCCCACCACGCAGCACAGAGCCCCGCTGCAGCCACACCAGAGAGCCCCAACACCACCGCACCACAGAGCACAGGGAGGCTGCATTGGGACCACCGCCCCAAGACAGCCGCCACAGGATTTGTAAGTATAAGACGCACCATTTTTGACAAAAAATTTTGGGGACAGAAAGTGCATCTTATAGTCTGAAAATACAGTAGTTTTATTCAGTCACTATATGGTGGTAATATGTGGTCTGGTTATGGTGTAGAGGTATTTGTTCCTTTTATGTGAGGTATTATTTGGTCACTATGTGTTGGTAATATGTAATCTGGTCATGGTGTTATGTTATTTATCCCTGTATGTGATATTATTTGGTCACTATGTGGTGGTAATATGTAGTCTGGTCAAGGTGTGGGGGTATTTTTTCTTGTATGTGGTAATATTGGTCTTGGTATAGGGGATTGTGCTGTGTATGGAGGTCACTTGATCTCTCTGATAGCAATAAGGGAAGATTCTTGATTTCCAATAGAGATTAAATACTTGGATGTTTAACCCCTCTCTGTCCTGTGACTATTACACAGTAGCAAATATCCACTTACAGGTGTTCTACGGTGAAAACAAGTAAACACCTATTCTAAGGCCATGTTCACACGTTCAGTATTTAGTCAGTATTTCACATCAGTATTTGTAATCCAAAACCAGGAGTAGGTGATAAATGCAGAAGTGGTGACTGGTTTCTATTATACTTTTCCTTTGATTGTTCCTCTCCTGGTTTTGGCTACAAATACTGATGTAAAATGCTGACCAAATACTGAATGTGTGAACATGGCCAAATAATAAGTGATAAGTTATAGATTGGTGGGGGTCCAACTGCTGGGACCTACACCGATCTGCAGAATGTGAATTCTTAACCCCATCAGTATGGAGCGTCATGTACGACTCGACCACTGATCCATTCATTCCCTAAGTGATTGCGCTTGACTTTTTTTCTGGAAGCCCCCAAAGA
This sequence comes from Oophaga sylvatica, assembly GCA_033576555.1. Taxonomy (NCBI): domain Eukaryota; kingdom Metazoa; phylum Chordata; class Amphibia; order Anura; family Dendrobatidae; genus Oophaga; species Oophaga sylvatica. The sequence goes on along the minus strand of JARQOD010009207.1, from coordinate 30,332 downwards.
GCTTGAATGGCTCTACGGTCAGACATCCCATCTGCTGCTCCATTTTAAAAGGGAGATAAAATGTGAATAAAAGTTTCCTGTCAGGGATAAAAGTTCCCCATTCTTCCAGTCAGTGCGGTTTCTAATGCTCAGATTCCACCGATCAATAAGTTATCACTTACCTGACCTTATCAAACTCTGTGAGGTAAGAGGATTCGTCGGTTTCTGAGCTGTTGTAGCATTTACAATGGATATCACTCATGTAATGTAAGAAGTAAGTGAAAATCTTTGGCGTTGTACTATACCGATATTTCTTATCTGCGCGTCATGTATTAAAGGGGCCACTGAGACTCATTTGCCAGGGACCCATGAAAGTTAAGATGGGCGAGATATTAAATGCTGGGTAGTACTGGTTGGTGCTGCAGCTTAAGATGAGATTTATTGGAGTGATGAGGAGGATTTAGTGGTCAAACTCATCACTCCCACTCCCTTTCAGTACGAGTAGTAGTGGAGGCTTAGCAATCTCAGCTGAGGAAGGTCGTTGCATTTGGAAATGCACAGTGGTTAAATATGCTAATTGCCGAGTGGCTGGAAAAAAATTATTGTCTTGATGAGACAACCCCTGTAATAGTAACCATAACTAGGACATGTAGCTTCAGCGATAGTTTGCAGTTTCAAGCAGCTGCATTTTCATGTTACCGTGATTTTCCCACAAATAATAAAGTGGTTGTACCAGATATGTCTCACCCCTGTTGATAGCAAAGGAGATAAATGATTGATCCCCCGCTAATACTGGGAGCAGGGCTGCTCTGAATGAGCTGGAGGATGACTGGCGCAGCTCCGATCCATTCATTCTCTGTGCGACTGACGACAATTGTCAAGTGCAGAACTCATTTATATCCAAATCCAAGTGGTCTAATATAAAATGAATGTCGAGGAGGCAAATATGCGAGAGCACCGATCGATTCAGACAGAGCAGAGACGCATCTCAGGTATCAATAGGGAAGAAATCAAATACTTGTGGCAACCTCTGTAATGACAGTCAAGTCCGGGGACGATTTCCATAAATGTGTATCATAAAATTATTATGATGAATGATAATAATATATAAATGAGAGTTATATAACACTACAATACTGCACCCTGTATATGTAAAGGTGGGCCAGGCCGTAGTCATGGCCGAGGACACCGGGGCACCTGAGCCCTGGCCTCCCTTCACAGTAATATTACACTTCTGCTGCAGCTTACTTGCCTCCCCATTCCTGGCGCTGATGAGGTCCACCCTCCTTTTTGTGGGGTCACCTTTGGCCTTGGGTGAATGATCAGAGACACAAAGTATAATTCAAACTGCAAAACTTTACTTCCAGAACTCTGCAGTACATTCGGGTCCAGTACAGCATGTACAGCAGTATTCACATCACACAACACTTCTTCCTTCCCTTCTTTACTTTCTGTTACACAGCTCGAGAGCGGGTCGTACCATCCTGTACGTTTCCTCAGTATCCTCCCTGTGCAGCCTGGCTTCCTTTTAGAGTTCACCTGACCGTTTCGCCCCGGCCTTAAAGGCGTCTAACCATGCTAGGAACTGCCACATGATGAGTGAACCTCCTGTCTGTCCTGCCGTGTACTCCTGTGTAGTTTTCCTCTCTAGAGAACGTCTGTCCTTCAGCTGCAACTTTACTGTTTCTTTCTGTAGCTGTACGCTGCTGTTCCCCACCCCCTGGATGACTGGGCACTCGCTTATAAGTATATTGTGGGGTATCTTACTTTCCCAGGTCAGAGGCCACCCGAGCACTAAGGGCTACCTGCCCTGACTGGACTAAACCAGGACGCTCCCTTCCTTTACACTAAGTGACCCCTCCTATATTAACTATCTATATATACCTACTAAAACCCTCTATCATACTAAATACACTTCAGTGCCTCATCTAGTGGTCCGTAAACATTACTACACTAAAATATACATACTGATATATATATATACATATTAAATACAGCATTATAGCAAATATACATTAGCAGCACAAGGAGTTTAAGGGGTAAAACCTCCAACCACTTACATATATACCCCAGGGGTCACCACCTCCTGTACTAAATACACTGTGACGATACATAATAGACTCAGACACACGGATCAGACACATGACTCCGATATTAATTGAATTCTTTATTAGCTTCATACAAGATATCATATGTAGAAGTTCCCACCATGATGATAATGATGGGTCCTGGACTCACGGAGAGTCGTCCGTCAGCGCTCAGGAGAGGAAAAACCCCCAGTGGAGGAAACCTCTAGGGAACTATGGCTGACGGACTGCCCTTCCCCTGGGCGGTGCTGGATCATGGCAGCATGTGCCGTAGATCGGGGCGGATGCAGCAGAAGATTCACTGATCCTGTGTCCATGGTGATGACAGAAACACCAACACTTGTTATAGCCGCGACTTGTTGTCATTCTTGTTTGGTTCACACCTCTCTGTACAAAATAACAGAAAACACCTTATAATCCGGCGATAATTAATCTCTTAATACATCTTTAATGAAATCCTGACCTTCTTCCTCACAGCGACCAATCAGAGAGCAGCTTTCATTCTATTGTTTAAGAAATGTAAGCTGAGCTCTGATTGCTTGCTATGGGTAACAAGGACAGATAAGTTAGGCCTTCTGTCTTCTCATGGACATGGCCCCTGTCCTCTGATGTCCCACACATGTTCCCAGCACAAGAATCTGGGACTGAGTGAAGATAAAGAAAAAATCCCATTGTCCTAAAACAGTATGGCGCCCAGAGGCTCAGGGGCCACTTTTTGTGGTGTCTTATTTACTAGAAACTGTGGCTGTAACTTTGCATATATACATATATTATCACATGAGAAGACGTTGTATTAACCCTCTAACAAGGAACTTACGTGATTTAATGTTTGAGGGCGTCCGATGCGATCCATCTCTGGGCCTGGATGTGACGGCCGGAGGTCCTCGCTTCATGCTCTATCTGGAATAAGAAGTAAAAACAATAAAGAACAGAAGCACCCAATAATGTCAGCACGCCCCCCATTATATTTATACATTCACTATATTGAGGGTATTATGGAAAGTCCATGGTTACTTACTGGTGCAGACTGGTCTGTGGTCCTGGGTCGTGTCCGGTTGAAGGTCGGGGCGATCTCTTGCACCGTCATAGACCCTACATGCCGTTTATAGACAAGGAGTCACTTCCTGACCTTAAACAAAAAGTAAAAACAATGATGATCAGACGCCCCCAATAATGGCAGCACGCCCCCACCATATTTTATACATTCACTATATTGAGGGTATTATGGAAAGTCAATGGTTACTTACTGGTGCAGAGTGGTCTGTGGCCCCGGGTCGTGTCTGGTTGAAGGTCGGGGCGATCTCTTGCACCGTCATAGACCCTACATGCCGTTTATAGACAAGGAGTCACTTCCTGACCTTAAACAAAAAGTAAAATAAAAAAGATCAGACACCCCCAATAATGGCAGCACGCCCCCCATTATATTTATACATTCACTATATTGAGGGTATTATGGAAAGTCCATGGTTACTTACTGGTGCAGACTGGTCTGTGGTCCTGGGTCGTGCCTGGTTGAAGGTCGGGGCGATCTCTTGCACCGTCATAGACCCTACATGCCGTTTATAGACAAGCAGTCACTTCCTGACCTTAAATAAAAAGTAAAAACAATAAAGATCAGACGCCCCATTAATGGCAGCACGACCCCCCATTATATTTATACATTCACTATATTGAGGGTATTATGGAAAGTCCATGGTTACTTACTGGTGGAGACTGGTCTGTGGCCCCAGGTCGTGTCCGGTTAAAGGTCGGGGCGATCTCTTGCACCGTCATAGACCCTACATGCCGTTTATAAACAAGGAGTCACTTACTGACCTTAAACAAAAAGTAAAAACAATAAAGATCAGACGCCCCCATTAATGGCAGCACGCCCCCCACCATATTTATACATTCACTATATTGAGGGTATTATGGAAAGTCCATGGTTACTTACTGGTGGAGACTGGTCTGTGGCCCGGGTCGTGTCCGGTTGAAGGTCAGGGCGATCTCTTGGACTGTCAATGACTCTACATGCCGTTTATAGACAAGGAGTCACTTCCTGACCTTTTTGGGAAAACCGATGATCCTGCCGTTCTGGAGGCAGGATATTAGATGAGTCCTCATCTTCTGATGCTTGAACTTAGCTCTGGGTTCACCGCCATCAGCCATAAGTTCGTAGGCAAACGCTATAGCAAATAAGCCACAGTCGTAGCCGTTCTTCTGCTGATCCACATCGATAAACCTCAGATGTTCCAGGGGATTGACGACCACTTCACTGTACATGTTGGTAATCTGCTGACAGATGGATGGAGTCAGATTCCTTGCGCTGATGCTGTCGGCCACAAAGATTTGGCCATTTCTATAGCATGTTGTCAGCCAGTGCTCCCTCTCCGCATCATAATGGATTTGCACAGCATTCTTCAGTACGCTGTACCCTGGTACCATAACAGCGCAGGGGGGCTGCAGGCCCTCAAAACCCTTAAACTGGCTCCGCAGTAGGTCCTGAGCCATGATGATGATTGCGTCATCCAGGTAGCCGTCCTCTCCTCTGCTCTGCAGGATGGTTAAGAGCTCTGGAGGCAGTTTGTTCTCTTGGTTCCCGATATCGGGCATCTCCACTTGTGGGGTCTCCATCTCCGGGGTTACTTCTCTAAGTAGATCAGTAACGTTTTCTGCAGCCGCTCTCTTGGCTGGTGGCATCATCTCGGGCTGACTGTCCTCGAAGGTTGATGCTTTCCTTTTTAGTTTGTCTCGGGGTCTTGTTTGTGGCAGCCCCTCGGGTGCATCTTGTGCATTTTCTGGATCGGCAAGATCCTGGGGTCTTGTTTGTGGCAGCCCCTCGGGTGCAACTTGTGCATTTTCTGGATCAGCAAGATCCTCTCCATTTTCTGCAATGCTAGAAGTGGGCTCAGTATCACCTACTATGTAGGTTGGGCTCTTCTCACCGCTGTCTTGGCTGATGACGTGGTCTCTACGTCTTTTTATAGCAACTGACCTGAAACTCCTGACCGCTGTAATGGTGGCAGATTTGGTGGCCTGGAAGGAATCCTTCAGCAGAGTTCTCCAATTGCGTTGGGATTTCCTGAATCGGGTCAGAAGACTAAAGCCAATTGACTTGCAGTATGAGAGAGCCTTGACCAGCAGCCGCTGGCCATAACGGGGACGTCCATGAATCCTCATGACGTCGTCACTTTCTTTCTCCTTCGTATTCCTGTAGCTTTGTGTATCCAGTAGGGAGTCACACAAATGACAGCCCTGTCTCTGCGGTCAGGCTTTACATAGAGTAGATGATGTCATCGAGTTCCACATTCCACATTGTGACATCACTGCTACAGGTCCAGCTGCTAGGGCCACCAGTAACATTGATGCTGACGCCAGTCTACAGCTACATGCAGTTATTATCTGGCGCTTAATCACAAATTTCCAGCCACATTCTCCATATATTGGAATGAAGAGGTCCATCTGTGTGTAGCCACGTCTCCATCAAAGTATATGGAGAGTGCAGTGGGGGGATTGCTGGTTTATGGCACTTGCTGTAAATTGTAAGAGCACAATATGGTCGTGTTATAAGCAGTTTTACCACAAAGGTTTTCAGTTGGACTTGTTAAAGGATTCACGTTTTAACAGTTAATCATGTTTCAGGCCACATTCACACGCTGCTTTTTTATTTACACTCTTTTGCTGTGATTTTTTTTTCTTTTTTTTTAAAGCTTTGCAACTGCAACATGTGACTGTAGCCTTACTCGCAGCACTGCGCAGCAATCAATGTATTAGACCTCTACATGTAAACTAAGACTTAAGAATACAATTTGTGTTGAAAACTAACTCCTAGCAGGTCCTGGAGGTCGGTATCTTTCAGGGCACGTTGGGAGTTTCAGTTCCGATGGAAGAAAAACTGATGACAAAACTGAGAAAATTGATTTGTTTTATCTCCTCGTAGTAGAGGAAACTCCCATTTCTCGGTATTAGCTGCTGCTTCGCCCTTGTCTCAGACGGTCAGTCCTGACACCGGGTCATCGCCTTGGAGCAGGGAGTCTCTTAGTTCTCTGAGGCGGTGATACGGTCACACAGCGGGAGACCCCCAGACCCTGCAGTCTGTCTGTAGGGAGCGCGTCCAAGCCCTGGTCATGTAGGGTGTGGGGGGCTGGGTGCCCTGTGCAGCAGAGGGGTCCACCAGGGGATTGTCCTGTTCTTCTGGGGTCCAGTCTGAGCCGGCATAGAACATTCCTTGTAGACTGTGACATCAGCTCCGGATTTATCCGGTGACACCACAATATTCTCCCAAGATGTGGACACCGAATAATCGTTCTTCTATTTCTAAGGATTTGAGTGATTTTTACTTTTTTTTTATTGTGACACCGAGGACTTTGTGTTTACAGGATTTATAGATTTTACCAAACTGTCATCCAAAAAAAATAAGAATAAAAATACAGATCTGTATATATTCTACAAGTAGCTGAGGTGTGTTGTGAGGCGCTGCAGCAGCTGAGGTGTGTTATGAGGTTCTGCAGAAGCTGAGATGTGTTATGAGGTTCTGCAGCAGCTGAGATGTATTATGAGGTTCTGCAGCAGCTGAGGTGTATTATGAAGTTCTGCAGCAGCTGGAGTGTATTATGAGGTTCTGCAGCAGCTGAGATGTGTATTATTAAGTTCTGCAGCAGCTGGAGTTTTATATGAGGTTCTGCAGCAGCTGAGATGTGTATTATGAAGATCTGCAGCAACTGGAGTGTATTATGGGGTTCTGCAGCAGCTAAGGTGAATGATGAGGTTCTGCAGCAGCTGAGATGTGTATTATGAGGTTCTGCAGCAGCTGAGGCGTCCATTATGATTAATATAAACAAATCCTGCTGCATGAAAACCAGGAAAAAAGGAAAAAGAACTACACAAGAAATATGTATTGGTCCTAAAGGAACACCCCACAAATAAGATATGCAAATAAGGAGGACATAGAGTCATTGGTGAAAATGTAAAAAATCACTTTAGTTTTATTAAATAACTTCAAATAAGTAACACCACATAAATGTAAGTTGAAACACAAGGACATAGATGCAATACAGACAATGAGGTGCAAAAACACTCCTGACCTGACAGGAAATATCCCTGTATGTGAAACGGGAAAATGCCTCAAAAAATAACCCCTAGATGCACAGGTAATGACTTTACAAAATAAACCCTATGTAGGGAATGGGTATTTAATTGGAGGTCACTGTTATGAAAAAAAAACCCTTCTCACTTCTTTAAGTAAGAGCACGGTGAGGATAAAAAGTAGAATATTTACTTGTATGGATAAAACAAAACTTGTTTAATGTTCATTCAGAAAAAGTGATTACAAAAATAAAGAAAAGTAAGTTCATAGCACACAAAAAGAAGTATAAAATAAAACAAGCATTCAATGGTTCTTACATATGGTCTTGAGGCATGATGTGGTCCGTGTTGGAGATTCTCAAGGAATGAGAGATCTGCCTGAACAGGAATCGGACCGGTTTATATTCTATTTTGATCCATAGACTTACATTGGTTTCTATTTTCTCCTGCCTTATAACCACAAATGGTGATTTGCCTCTAAGTTCGTTCTTTTACCATATTAGAAGAACATTACTAACTTATGGAATATGCATTAGTTGTTTATATGATACCTTATTTTGAAAAACTTAAGCCTATGGCCTATGACCTTTGGAACCATTTACTACCTCCAAATAGTCACAAATTGACAGTTCTGAGAAGAGGCTTACAATTCTGACGAACAGCGAACAGATGTCTCTGCCAACATCCTCAGAATAACTCATTCATTCACTAACCAGAGTCTCTGCTTGCTAATTGAACATAATGTATATGTTCAATGATCTATATTTTATTATTGAAATATTAATATTTTACAGTCCCCCCTGATTATGATTTAAGAAATATCATAATCAATCCTAAACTCATTCTTTCACCATTCGTATCACATTCATTCTTTATTCTGAAAACCTTGTATCAACATCTGTTTTGAATGTCATCAGAATTTCTAAACGAAAATAAATTTAAATTAGAGAGTTACATTTTTCGTTTTAACAGCTCTCTTAAAATGTCATCTTCCTTTTTCATTTCTGTCTTTATCTTCTTATAAATTCTCTTAATTTTACACATGATAACTATTTGATATATGATACACAGCAAAACTATAATGAATATAATCACAATCGGATTAGATAACACATTTCCTGCTGCCATTTTCGCTGAAGACTGTGACCAACTAGTTACTGATTTTCCTAAATTTCTCCACCAAGATGCGCCTGACATACTCGTCCATTCATGTTCAATATCATTTAAATTACCTTGCTCATGTCTAAATACAATTTCAGCTTCTTTTAATTGTTTTGTTAACAAATTTAACAAACCCTTGTCTTTCTTTATCTCATTTGTCCACTTATTCCAAGGGAAATTATTTATTTGGGACAAATTGAACTGTATCGGAAGGATTTTCAGATTTCTTGAGCCTATAGACTAATATTAATGCTTCCTTCCTTCTTTGTGAGAGTTTTCACATTTCCTTCCATACAATATAAACCTATTGTCAGATTTTCAGCATGTACACAAGATGAAAAGAATGTAGAAACCACTTCTTTTTCTGACATAACTTGGAAACAAATCTTATTAGCACTTACTGGTGTCACCAAGTCATGTATCGTGTGTACATTCTCAACTCTGGCATGACATGAGGTATGATTATGGAAACATGAATGATAAATGACTTTATCTTGTCCAGGTAAACACATTACCTTAGAAACAAAACTTAAGCATGAAGAAATGTCCAATTGTTCGGTGTTTATGCCGTCAAATGCAGAATCTGTGTACTGTAAATGATAATATAACAATTGTGTATGACTAACAGGAATTCCTAAAACAGTTATAGGAGCCAGGGTTTCTTCTCTTCCTGACACTGGAATTAGTGATGTTCCTACACAAATGTTCTGTTCACATCCTAACCACTTATTCACCCATAAATCTGTATGATTTAATGCAAAATTATATTCTGTAGGCAAATTTCTCATTAATCCTAAAGGCGTAATTCCACTTTGTAATGCTTGTGCAATCATCTTCAGATTTGTGGAATATTCAATCTGAATTTCAAGACATGTTTTAGCTACTTGAGATTCCTGTTCACTTTCTATTAAAGCTAAAGTAGCATCTTGTAGATGTGATACAGAAGATCCCAATACAGCAGCAGTGTCCAAAACCATTTTTTCAAGGACTTGATTCAAACTTTTCTGAATCTTCACCCCTTTACCTCCAATATACCCAATATTTTCTAGATCGGATTTAAGTGTATGAATATCTATACTATTAATTAGACTTCCCATTGTTCCTAATCCCCCCAAAATACCTTCTAACACTCCTCTCTTACTTCTAACCTGTGATGAAGTTCTTTTCCCAAACCATTGTTCTATTCCCATTTCCATGTTAATGAGATGTGATTGACATTGGGGATATCTAGAAGAAATTTTCCAGTTAGACATGTTAAAAGTCCATATCATGGTCATAAACACTCCATCTCGTAATAGAGGTTTAGATTGGAATTGGTTGATTTGGAAAGGAGTAGATGATTGAAATCTTGTCTGTGTGCATACATTATCTACTGCTGACCATATATTTACCTTTACATCTGTACATTGTTTGTAATTATTTTTTGTTAAAACGCAACATTGATACAATCCGGAATTCTTAGGAGATGGATTGTCTAGAGAAAAAATAAAATTCTTATTCAACCATCTCACATTACCGGATTGACCTCTGTGTATAACATTTGTTGGACCATTCGAAAAATTTCCCAAAAATAATCTATCTTTGGTCCATGTTAACAGAGATTCTGAAGGTAATTCCAACCTTGTGTTGCATTTTAATAATAAAGGAGACATATGTTCTTGACTATGTACCGCTTGTGGTGTAACCCTTACTTCTGGAGCTATAGTATTAGTTACTGTAAAAACTACAGACACCTGTACCTGTACTGATTCTCTGGTTATCTGGAAGTTCCAAGTTTTTACCCAATCTTCATCTCCTTCTGTAATGGAAAGTAATGAAGGATCCAAAATTTTTCCAAAAAGTTGTGTCCTTAACCAAGTATCTGCTTTGGATCTGCCAACTTTCCCTTTTGAGATCATATCATTTGTTATATCACCTGACCACACAGCTTTTTCTTCCCCTCTTATCTCAATATTCCAGTATAACGTATCTGTAGGATTACATTCCCATGTGCCTGTCTTATTATTATGTATATAATCTCCTTGTAACTGTGTAAACCTAGTCTTAGGTCCTGTGGTAGCATGTAATATGATATTAGTGTCGTGTATGAAGTGTAGCTCAATGCAGCATTTTACACCATAACCCATGCAAATGTTTCCGGTAATATCTACTGAATCGTCCGGTATGTCTTCATCTTTTAGGTTCTGTAGCTCAGATCTTCTTGGTTTCCGTGAATGTAAAGTTCTTTTGAAAGGTTCATTCACTTCACTAGTATTTGTTCCTTGATGTAAAATATCTTCTGCGTAGATCACAGTTGAAATAGTACCAAGTAGCAGAAATGTGATTCCCATCAGGTAAAAGCTTTTCCTGGGAAATGTCCTCTTCTCCTGAAGGATTGGTGTTGAATCCCTTCCATCGAGGGCACGGTGTTTCCTATTCCAGTTCTTATTGGAATCCATTTCTTCCTAAAAGAAATGCAGTATCATTATTTTGTAACATACAATTTGCATTGATCAACATGTACCCACACTTTTTGTTGTCTGCGGGTATTTTTGACCACATTAGATGCTGGTTGCACAAGAATCATAACTTGTCCCATGGTTTCAATGATCTCAAAGGGACCTTCCCAGTTACTTTCCCAAGGTCCACTCTTCCTGAAAGTTTTAATCATCACTAGAGCCCCTTTCTTGAATTTAGATTCGTATGGTGGCTCCATTCTCTGCATTCTTGATGCAGCATGTGGAAGAATCGTTTTCAATTCTCCTGTAACAATTGCAACCATTTGGACCTTGCAACAGCATCTTTTTGAGGTGTAGACAAAAATGGTTCATGTGGAAAAATCAATGGCATTTTTCTTCCTGTCATTAGTTCAAAAGGAGTAAATTGAGTTGTGGAAGAAGTTGTTCCTCTCACACTCAACAGTGCAAAAGGTACGGCATCAACCCAAGTGTTACCTTTGTCCAATAACATCTTGGCAATTCTGGATTTTATTGTTCTATTCATCCTTTCCACAATACCAGCAGACTGTGGATGGTAAGGTACATGGAACTGTTGTTGTACCCCTAGAATAGTACAAACTGCTTGCATGATTTTCCCTGTAAAGTGACTTCCTCGATCAGAGGTGATCATTCTTGGGATCCCCCAAGTACAAAAGACATGATTAACTAATGCTCTAGCTGTAGACAAAGCATCATCTTTCCTGACAGGTAAAATTTCAACCCATTTAGAAAAAACATCTACTACAACCAATACATACCTGAGACCATTTTTACCTGATGGTAACGGTCCAATGTAGTCGATTTGTAATGTTGACCATGGACCATCTGCAGGTGCGGTTCGGAGTAGTGGCGGTTTCTGTCCTTTTGGTCTTGGATTAATTTGGGCACAAATGAGACATGATTGAACAACACTTTGTACTGTCTCTTCCATCTTTTCCCAGTAAAATTTCTCTCTGAGAATGTCTAACAATTTCTGTTGACCCAAATGACCCAAACTTTCATGATTGTATTTTGTGATCTCAACCTGTAGATGTTTTGGTACAACAGGACGCAACTCCCCATTTAAGTCATGACACAAAACCCCGTTTTCACAAACAAAGGGAGGTTTTGGATCAACCCGGGAAGCAACAAGAGATGTATCTTTTTCTTGTTCTTCCGCAAAAGAAGGGATATGCGTGTCTGTTCTTTGAACTGCTGAAACCTCAAGAGGTTCAGGTTCAAACACTTCTTCTCCTGTCAGGGCGGCCTCTTTGGCCAAAATATCTGCGGTTGCATTTCCAACAGATAATTCGTCATTTGATTTTTTATGGGCAGGGACCTTGACAATAGCAAAACCATTAGGGTTTTTTGATGCTATTTCAAAAATTGTTTTCAGCGTGTCACTATGTACTAGAGTCTTATTAGAAGAATCTACATAGCCTCTTTTTTCCCAGACTGGCAAATAATCTGTCAGTGATCTAACAACATAGGAGCTATCACTGTAGATTACCATGGGACACTGATCATCAGCTTCATTCAGCTGCAGTACTATTTTTGCAGCTTCTAGTTCTGCTCTTTGGGCTGAAAAATGACTTGGTAATTTGTGTTTTACAGTCTGTCCTCTTTTGGGGTAAAAAATGGCATATCCTGAATAATAGTGCCCATCTGAATAGAATCTGGAACCATCAACAAAAATTGGTTCGTCTGTTACCTCTGCCTTCCGTCTGAAAAGTGATGGACTGGGATTGGGATCCTGAAAAGACTGTAAACAATCGTGAGTTTGCCCTTCATATTGCATCAACTGAGGAAGAACATATTTGGCCTTGTAATCTACCTCAATTTGTTTGGGAGACAATGACAATAACCAATGAGCAAATCTCTGATGTGACACCTGGGATATTGTTCTCAAAGAGAAGTTTTAATGTGGAATGCGGAGTTTGCAAAATGATTTTGCTAAAACCGACAATGTGCTCAGTTGCTTTGACTGCAAAGTGCACACCTACCAGGTGTCTTGCACAAGTCTCAAAACCTCTTTCAACAGGTGAGAGAAGCTTAGAAAAATAGCCCAAAATTCTCCATTCTTCTCCCTGTAACTGTAACAGTACAGCAGACACAGATGTCTCTGATGTGTGTACTTGCAAAGCAAATGGAGCCGAAGGTTCTACTGTGGACAAAGCAGGTGCATTTTGTAAATTCATTTTCAATTGTTCAAATGAGGTTTGTTGTTCCTCACCCCAAGGACCAAAGTAATCACTGTTTTCACTTTTCAAAAGATCATACAATGGTTTGGCCTTTCCTGCAAAATTCTCAATGAAGTCCCTTGAATAGTTCATAAGACCCAAGAAATGTCGTACTGCCGTGTGTGATGTTGGGATTGATAGAGAAGCAATTGCCTGTATTCTTTCCTGCAGGGGCTGTCTCTTTCCTGGACTCAACAACACTCCCAAAAATCTGACCTCAGTCTGCATCAATTTGACCTTCTTGGTGTTCAGTTTCAACCCTGCATCGTGCAAAAGCTCAAACAATTCTGTCAGAAGAGAAACATGTGTTTCTTCATCCTCAGTAGACAGCAGAATATCATCCACATACTGCAAAATGCAATCAGGCCTGGAAAATCTGGATAATACCTTAGCCAACGCCTGATGAAAAACACTAGGTGACAAATGTGCTCCCTGAGGTAACCTGCAAAACAGATATTGCTCATCCAAGAAAGTAAATGCAAACTTGTACTGACAACTCTTTTCAAGAGGTATACTGAAAAAACCATTACTGATGTCCAGTACAGAGAAGTATTTTGCCTTTGCATTCAACCTTGACATCATGTCATGAGTATCTGCAACAATGGGTGCTACATTGGGAGTATGTTTGTTAAACATCCGTAAATCCAATATCATTCGATAAGAACCATCCGATTTCAAAACACACCACAAAGGATTGTTACATACAGAATTAGCCTTTCGGATAACACCTTGATCTAATAATTCCTGTACGATTTTTGACATAGACTCAATTGATTCTGGAGGCAATTTATACTGACGCTGTGGCGGAGGATCTCGGCCTTCCACATTTACAACAACATCCTTCATTGTACCAACCTCATTCCCGAACTGAGCCCAAAGAGAGGGAAATCGCTGTACAATTTCTGTCAATACCTCATCACCACCAGTTTCAGGCCATAAATGATCTGATGACACTACATCATTTAAGCAAATACTTCCAACATGGCTATAATCACTAGGGTCAATGACAACAGGTTCACAACCATTAGAATCTTTCCAGATCACTTGATTTCCTAGATCGACTACCCATCCAAATTTCTGCATAAAATCTGTGCCAAGTATATTTTCAGAATCGCGACAATACCAAATGTCAATTCCAGTTTTAAAAGAACTAGGTATCTCCAACGTCACATTAGAAACTAAGGTTGCTTTAGTTCCACCTTTTCCACTAAAACCAACAATTGTACAAACTGGTGAATCTGGTTTTAGCTTCAAATCAAGATTTGTAACACTTAATTGAGCTCCTGTATCAATAAGAAAAACAACACTTTGTCCTGCTAAATTTCCTTTGATAAATGGTCTTCCACAGTTGTCTAATGTAACTCGAGTCACAAATTCCAATGGATGAGGTGTAGGGATAGTCTGTAATTGTCAGAAAGATGAAGGAGATGGGAGAAGACCAGTGTCCTTTTTAAAAGAGTTTGGAATTCTGCCCCTGGACTCTGTCTCCTTCACTGTCATTTCTCTGATCTGTCTGATTAATGGTGCATATGGTGACTGCTTTTGTCTGTTGTCAGTATGAGTGGGTGCAGAAGAATGTAATGGAGGTGCAGAAGGTTTGGTGGATGATTTTGGCATGAGTCCGTTTTCCTTTCCAAGCTTTTCTGTTCCTTGTGTATCTGTCTCTGACTCTGCTGTCAAGAATTTTCTGCACTGCCACTTTAAGTGTCCAGGTATACCACAAAAATAACAATGGATATTGTTCCTTTGTGTAACATTTTTACCTTTGTTCTTGGATGTTACTGTGGGCCTAGGTTTTAGCTGACTGTCTTCTTTCTCTTGAACTACAGCTATTTTAGCCTTGACCTGATTTTGCTTAATGGATCTGCGTACTCTATCGATAAATATAGTTGCTTCTTGCAATGATGGCTGAGCATTGGCTAAATGTACTGAGGCAGGATCTAAATATTTGAACTTTTTTACAAAACTTCTGATCATAGATGTTGGCTCCTGATGAGGCCTAAGATCCATCACCATCCTATAGGCCTGTTCAAATTTTACTAAAAAAGCAAATGGGTCATCCTGAATATTTGTTCGTAGATTTTCCAAGACATCAACTGTAGGAGTGTCTTCGCCAGTAGTGAACAGTATCAATTGTCTAAGTCTATTTTCCTTGGTACTGTGCGTCATTTCAAGATTCTCATCTAGTCTGGGTGTAATCTGTAATCTTTTTCCCATATGTGTGGGTAACCATACTTTGAATATCTTGTTTTTTTGTTCATCATTAAGATTGAATTTATCTGTGTTTGATTCAAAAATGTCCGCATTATAAAAGGCATCCATCTTATCATTGTAATTTGGAATGTCTTTTACAATTTTCATTAACTTATCATGTAGTTTCAGATTAATTCGTGCGGCTCTGTCATGTAATTTTTTCCGTTGTAATTCATCTGCCTGTAAATCTTCTACTGAAACATCTGGATCTTGTGCGTCTGGTATCAATGATGATGTGGCAGCATTGTCTTCATGTTTACTTGCTGATCTTGTAGTAAGAACAGAAGCCTTTTTTATGTCTCTGTGCAATTTGGACAATAACTCTGTTCGAGTATCAATTTGATCTTCCAATTGTTCAATATGTTCTGACAATACCAAACAATTTGGACAATCAAAGAAATCCCCGTCAGGCTCTTGTGTGTCATCCTGTGTGTCAGTATGAACAGTGTCTTGTGTGATAGTACATGCTTTATGAGTTTCAGTTTTATCAAAGACCAAATTATTATACACTCGGACCATGTGCATTACATTTTGAAGCTTTCTTTGTAACTTTTTTACTGAGAAAAACCTCTTATCAATTTTAAGATTTTCTGCTTCACATTGGCTATACAAACTAGACCATAATTGTGAATCTGTATGGCTATGGACAAACTTAAAATTATTTTACTTTTCTTAGAATAATCATAAATTAAATTCATTTTTCTTACCAATAGAATGTCTTGTCCTCTCCTGGATCGATCCAACCGTCAATGGATGGTCCTCTGTGTCTTTACTAAAATCCTCAGATCTCCGTCTGGATAGGACGCAGGCAGCTTCACGAATCCTCACTCGTCTATAGATTCCGTCTGATCCTTGTGCCGTGAAAAAGTGGAATTCTTGATACTTGAACAACAGGTGTCTTCAGCAGTCTTCACCTCCCCCGTGTTCATGTGAAAGAATCCACTCAAAATAGCACAGAAGCTTCAGAACTGACTGAGCTCGCCATTATGTTAAAAAAACAAAACCTTTCTCACTTCTTTAAGTAAGAGCACGGTGAGGATAAAAAGTAGAATATTTACTTGTATGGATAAAACAAAACTTGTTTAATGTTCATTCAAAAAAAGTGATTACAAAATTGAAGAAAAGTAGTTCATAGCACACAAAAAGAAGTACAAAATAAAACAAGCATTCAATGTTTCTTACATATGGTCTTGAGGCATGATGTGGTCCGTGTTGGAGATTCTCAAGGAATGAGAGATCTGCCTGAACAGGAATCGGACCGGTTTATATTCTATTCCGATCCATAGACTTACATTGGTTTCTATTTTCTCCTGTCTTATAACCACAAATGGTGATTTGCCGCTAAGTTCGTTCTTTTACCATATTAGAAGAACATTACTAACTTATGGAATATGCATTAGTTGTTTATATGATACCTTATTTGAAAAACTTAAGCCTATGGCCTATAACCTTTTGGAACCATTTACTACCTCCAAATAGTAACAAATTGACAGTTCTGACAACAGGCTTACAATTATGACGACCAGGGAACAGATGTCTCTGCCAACATCCTCAGAATAACTCATTCATTCACTAACCAGAGTCTCTGCTTGCTAATTGAACATAATGTATATGTTCAATGATCTATATTTTATTATTGAAATACTAATATTTTACAGTGGTCACATAGCCCGTATACACTGGGGCACAGGAGCAAAGAGCACAATACATGTCAGGCAGGGAACAATAAATGCAAATGCCAAAATCAATTGTGTTCACCAGCGGAATAATGAAAAAGTAACAGGAGGAGATGCACCCCAAATGATGTCGCCCCGACGTACGTTTCGCTGACACTTCACGCCGCTTTCTCAAGGGGATGGTAACAGAGCGAGAAAAGGACCTTCAAATACCTCCCCACAGCGTGTCACATGGTCAAATCAGACCAATGGAGGCCGGCTAGTGTCGGCGCATGCGCCGTAGAGATCCGAGGGCCCGCAGCGGTCAGCGTGTCATGACTCCAGGCGCGCGCACAGAGGGAAACTCCGAGCGCGCGTCAGAGGCAGAGGAGACGCACCGCCGCGGCGAGCACCTGGGAAATACAGCGGGGCATGCACACAGCCTACAGCCATATATCTGACATAATGATGTAACTAACAGCACGCAAACAAATAGATGGAATGTGGCACCACATGTCCGAAAATGTAGGCAACAAATAATATGATGACAACATAATATAATGCATGGTAAAGTGCAACAGTGCATACAGTACAAAAATGTGTATTAATACAAATTATATCGGAAAGATGTCAAATATGGAATCCACATAAAGATGTAGCCGTGCTTTTCATTCATGATATCGACATGGGGAAAGCTGATGTAGAGTCACGCACTTCAATAACGACAAAGTAAACTGAGAAACATATAAGAATAAAAAAGGGTTAAAAGAATAAAAAACGAAAGGACATCAGAACAATGACAGGTAAGGAGAGAAGAAGGAACAACGCCTACAAAAATGAGGCAAAACTCAAAGATTCATTAAGGCCATTTGGCACCATGGTGTCAAGTATGACAATCCACCGTGCCTCCATCTGAGCCAGTATTTTCTTATTATCGCCACCTCTAATACCGAGGTGGAGAATGTCAGGGGTAGTTCGGTGGGATGGCTGTGTCCAGGGATGGCTGTGCTGTGGGGTGGCTGTGCTCTGTGGGGTGGCTGTGTCCGTGGGGTGGCTGTGCTCTGGTCACAATATACTTACAAATCCTCTGTTGGCGGTCCCGTGGCGGTGGTCCAAATGCAGCCTCCCTGTGCTCTGTGGTGCGATGGTGTCGGGGTATACCTCCCAACCGTCCCGGATTGACCGGGACAGTCCTGATTCTGAGCCTCCCACCCGCTGTCCCAGCCGGGACGCTATGTTTCCCACAGTGAGAAGCCGCCACGCCCCCATGAACCCCATCCTCGCCCTCCTAGCTCTGCACTTCAGCTTCTCACTGCCAGCAGTGACGTTGCTAGGCTGTCTTATGTGCGAACAGGACCTGTGATGAGGTCACAGAAGGGGAGGAGTTAGGTGTCATGGTCAGGGTCCTCGTGTGTGCAGGTCTCTGCTGTGCTGGTTGTCATGGTGCTGGATGAAGGTAAGTTTATGTGTGGGTCAAGAGGGATTTACAGTGTGGATGTAGCAGAGCCGTGTGTGTGCGAGGTGTATGGAGCGGAGCTGTGTGTGTATGAGGTGTACGGAGCGGAGCCGTGTGTGTGCGAGGTGTACGGAGCGGAGCCTTGAGTGTACGAGGTGTACGGAGCAGAGCCGTGTGTGTATGAGGTGTACGGAGTGGTGCCGTGTGTGTACGAGGTGGATGTTGCAGAGCCGTGTGTGAGGTATATGGAGCAGAGCCATGTGTGTACGAGATGTACCGAGCGGAGCCATGTGTGAATGAGGTGTACTGAGCGTAGCTGTGTATGTACGAGGTGTAAGGAGCATAGCCGCGTGTGTATGAGGTGTACGGAGCTGAGACGTGTGTTTACGAGGTGTACGGAGCGGAGCCGTGTGTGTACGAGGTGGCTGTAGCGGAGCCGTGTGTGTACGAGTTGGCTGTAGCAGTGCTGTGTGTGTACGGGGCGTACGAAACGGAGCCATGTGTGTACGAAGTGTACAGAGCTGAGCCGCTCATCTCCGTACACTTTGTACACACAGGGCTCCATGCTTGAGTCGTGTGTGTATGGAGCGGAGCAGAGCCGTGTGTGTATGGGGTGTACAGAGTGGAGCCGCGTTTCTATGGAGCAGAGCCGCGTGTGTACGAGGTGTACGGAGCGGAACCGCATGTGTACGAGGTGCATGGTGCAAAGCCGCATGTGTACTAGGTTTACGGAGCGTGGCTGCATATGTACGAGGTTTACGGAGTGAAGCCATGTGTGTAATGAGTGGAGCCGTGTGTGCGCGAGGTGTACAGAGTGGAGCCGTGTGTGCGTGAGGTGTACGGAGCGGAGCCGTGTGTGCGCGAGGTGTACTGAGCGGAACAGTGTGTGTATGAGGTGTGCGGAGCCGTGCGTGTACAAGGTGTATGATGGGGAGCATTCATACCTCCCAACTGTCCCAGATGCAGCGGGACAGTCCCGATTTTGAGAGAGAGTCTGCCTCGCTGTCCCGGCCTGGGAGCTTGCTTTTCCCATGGATACATGTGTACACGGCAGAGCCCCAAGGAGCACTTTAAAACTCACACGTGACGTTCCACCGGAAGTGATGTGCTGGAAGCTGACCGGAAATTAGGTAATTTTGGGAGGAGATTGTGACGGAACCATGGAGGCACTTCAGGGAATGCTTCAGATCCATCACCGTGTCCTCCTCCGACAGCGCGGACAGCGGGATCGCCTTGGAATCAGGGATGTCGGCCATGTGAGCGAATCATGATATGTCCTGCACCGGGAGGCTCAGGTGGGCACTATATTGGGAGCCAGGCTGCTATAGTATCTTTATAGATTCTTTCTTTCTCTCTCTGTTTCTTTCTCTCTCTCTGTTCTTTCTTTCTCTCTCTCTGTTCTTTCTTTCTTTCTCTTTGCTTTCTCTCTCTAATCCTTCTTTTCTTTCTATCTCTCTGTTCTTTCATCTCTTTCTTTCTCTCTGTTCTTTCTTTCTCTCTCTGCTCATTTCTTTCTTTCTCTCTGTTCTATCTTTCCCCTCTTTCTTTATTTCTATCTCTCTGTTCTTTCTTTCTGTCTCTGTTCTCTTTCTTTGTTTGTTTCTTTCTTTCTTTCTCTCTGTTCTTACTTTCTCTCTCTGTTCTTTCTTTCCCATCTTTCTTTCTTTGTCTCTCTGTTCTTTCTTTCTTTACCCTCTTTCTTTTTTTCTTTCTCTCTGTTCTTTTGTTCTGTCCCCTCTTTCTTTCTCTATCTGTTTCTTTCTCTCTCTCTGTTCTTTCTTTCCCATCTTTCTTTCTTTCCCTCTTTCTTTCTTTCTTTCTTTCTTTCTGTTCTTTCTTTCCCATCTTTCTTTCTTTCTTACTTTCTCTCTCTGTTCTTTCTTTCCCCTCTTTCTTTTTTTTCTCTCTCTCTGTTTATTCTTTCTGTCCCCTCTTTTTTTCTGTTTCTTTCTTTCTCTGTTTCTTCTCTCTGTCTTCTTTCTTTCTTTCTTTCCCCTCTTCTTAATTTCTTTCTTTCTCTGCTCTTTCTTTCCCCTTTCTTTCTCTCTCCCTCTCTGTTCTTTCTTTCCCTCTTTCTTTCTCTCCCTCTGTTCTTTCTTTTCCCCTTTCTTTCTCTCTCCCTCTCTGTTCTTTCTTTCCCCTTTCTTTCTCTCTCCTCTCTGTTCTTTCTTTCCCCTCTTTCTTTCTCTCTCCCTCTCTGTTCTTTCTTGCCCCTTTCTTTCTCTCTCCCTCTCTGTTCTTTCTTTCCCCTTTCTTTCTCTCTCCCTCTCTGTTCTTTCTTTCCCTCTTTTTTTCTCTCTCTCTGTTCTTTTTTTCTGTCCCTCTTTCTTTCTTGTTCTTTCTTTCTCTCTCTGTTCTTACGTTCCCCTCTTTCTCTCTCCCTCTCTGTTCTTTCTTTCCCTTCTGCTCTCTCCCTCTCTGTTCTTTCTTTCCCTTTCTTTCTCTCTCCCCTCTCTGTTCCTTCTTTCTCTCTGTTCTTTCTTTCGTTCCCCTTTCTTTCTTTGTTTGTTTGTTTCTTTCTCTCTCTGTTCTTTCATTCTCTACTTTCTTTCTCTCTCTCTCTGTTCTTTCTTTCTTTTCCTCAGTACCTGTCAGTGTGCCCACAGTACCAGCCACTGATCCAAATAATGCCAGCCACTGTGCCCTCAGTACCAGTCAGTGTGATCAGCAGGGCTAAATGGGTGTGGTTGGGTGTGGACATGGGTGTGATGAGTTGTGAAATGGGTGTGGTCAGGGGCGTAGCCTAAAATTTGCCTAAAATCACGCGCGCCACAACCTTTATCCCTCTTTACCGTCTTCAAAAGTTGGGAGGTATGTGTAGGGGCTCTGCTGCAGGGCTCTGCTGCGTGGGGGGCTCCGCCGGCATTTCGTCAAAGCCCTAAAGCCCCCCGCATCTCTATTGCTGCGACGCGGAGGCCTCCGGAAAGATGTCCGCCAGGGGCCTCCGGAAAGATGGCCGCTGCTCAGATTCAGATCTCCGCAACGAGATCTTGTCCCGAGATTTCGGGACGAGATCTCGTTGCCGAGATTTGAATTTGAGTATGCGCCGCTCCCGGCGGCCATCTTTCCGGAGGCCACAGCGTTGCAGCAACGGAGCTGCGGGGGGCTTTCAAGCTTTGATGAGCCCACCACGCAGCACAGAGCCCCGCTGCAGCCTCACCAGAGAGCCCCAACACCACCGCACCACAGAGCACAGGGAGGCTGCATTGGGACCACCGCCCCGAGACAGCCGCCACAGGATTTGTAAGTATATTGCGACCATAAGACGCACCATTTTTGACAAAAAATTTGGGGGACAGAAAGTGCGTCTTATAGTCTAAAAAATACAGTAGTTTTATTCAGTCACTATATGGTGGTAATATGTGGTCTGGTCATGATGTAGAGGTATTTGTTCCTTTTATGTGAGGTATTATTTGGTCACTATGTGGTGGTAATATGTAGTCTGGTCAAGGTGGGGGGTATTTTTCTCTTGTATGTGGTAATATTGTTCTTGGTATAGGGGATTGTGCTGTGTATGGAGGTCACTTGATCTCTCTGATAGCAATAAGGAGAAGATTCTTGATTTCCAATAGAGATTAAATACTTGGATGTTTAACCCCTCTCTGTTCTGTGACTA
This sequence comes from Oophaga sylvatica, assembly GCA_033576555.1. NCBI lineage: Eukaryota > Metazoa > Chordata > Amphibia > Anura > Dendrobatidae > Oophaga > Oophaga sylvatica. Next base: position 8,365 of record JARQOD010009207.1, on the reverse strand, counting down.
TTACACAGTAGCAAATATCCACTTACAGGTGTTCTACGGTGAAAACAAGTAAACACCTATTCTAAGGCCATGTTCACACGTTCAGTATTTAGTCAGTATTTCACATCAGTATTTGTAATCCAAAACAAGGAGTGGGTGATAAATGCAGAAGTGGTGATGGGTCTCTATTATACTTTTCCTCTGATTGTTCCTCTCCTGGTTTTGGCTACAAATACTGGTGTAAAATGCTGACCGAATACTGAATGTGTGAACATGGCCAAATAATAAGTGATAAGTTATAGATTGGTGGGGGTCCGACTGCAGGGAGCTGCACCGATCTGCAGAATGTGAATTCTTAACCCCAGTAGTATGGAGCGTCATGTACGACTTGACCACTGATCCATTCATTCCCTAAGTGACTGCGCTTGACTTTTTTTCTGGAAGCCCCCAAAGAGGATGAATGGCTCTACAGTGAGACATCCCATCTGCTGCTCCATTTTAAAAGGAGGATAAAATGTGAATAAAAGTTTCCTGTCAGGGATAAAAGTTCCCCATTCTTCAAGTCAGTGCGGTTTCTCATACTCAGATTCCACCGATCAATAAGTTATCACCTACCTGACCTTATCAAACTCTGTGAGGTAAGAGGATTCGTCGGTTTCTGAGCTGTTGTAGCATTTACAATAGATATCACTCATGTAATGTAAGAAGTAAGTGAAAATCTTTGGCGTTGTACTATACCGATATTTCTTATCTGCGCGTCATGAATTAAAGGGGCCACTGAGACTCATTTGCCAGGGACCCATGAAAGTTAAGATGGGCGAGATTTTAAATGCTGGGTAGTACTGGTAGGTGCTGCAGCTTAGGATGAGATTTATTGGAGTGATGAGGAGGATTTAGTGGTCAAACTCATCACTCCCACTCCCTCTTCAGTACGAGTAGTAGTGGAGGCTTAGCAATCTCAGCTGAGGAAGGTCGTTGCATTTGGAAATGCACAGTGGTTAAATATGCTAATTGCCGAGTGGCTGGAAAAAACTTATTGTCTTGATGAGATAACCCCTGTAATAGTAACCATAACTGGGGCATGTAATTTCACCGATAGTTTGCATTTTCAAGCAGCTGCATTTTCATGTTAACGTGATTTTCCCACAAATAATAAAGTGGCTGTACCAGATATGTGTCACCCCTGTTGATAGAAAAGGAGATAAATGATTGATCCCCCGCTAATACTGGGAGCAGGGCTGCTCTGAATGAGCTGAAGGATGACTGGAGCAGCTCCGATCCATTCATTCTCTGTGCGACTGACGACAATTGTCAAGTGCAGAACTCATTTATATCCAAATCCAAGTGGTCTAATATAAAATGAATGTCGAGGAGGCAAATATGCGAGAGCACCGATCGATTCAGACAGAGCAGAGACGCATCTCAGGTATCGATAGGGTAGAAATCAAATACTTGTGGCAACCTCTGTAATGACAGACAAGTCCGGGAAGATTTCCATAAATGTGTATCATAAAATCTTTATTATGAATGAAATAATATATAAATGAGAGTTATATAACACTACAATACTGCACCCTGTATATGTAAAGGTGGGCCAGGCCATAGTCATGGCCGAGGACACCGGGGCGCCTGAGCCCTGGCCTCCCTTCACAGCAATATTACACTTCTGCTGCAGCTTACTTGCCTCCCCATTCCTGGCGCTGATGAGGTCCACCCTCCTTTTTGTGGGGTCACCTTTGGCCTTGGGTGAATGATCAGAGACACAAAGTATAATTCAAAATGCAAAACTTTACTTCCAGAACTCTGCAGTACATTCGGGTCCAGTACAGCATATACAGCAGTATTCACATCACACAACACTTCTTCCTTCCCTTCTTTACTTGCTCTGTTACACGGCTCGAGAGCGGGTCGTACCATCCTGTACGTTTCCTCGTTATCCTCCCTGTGCAGCCTGGCTTCCTTTGAGAGTTCCCCCGGCCGTTTCGCCCCGGCCTTAAAGGCGTCTGCCCATGCTAGAAACTGCCACATGATGAGTGAACCTCCCGTCTGTCCTGCCGTGTACTCCTGTGTAGTTTTCCTCTCTAGAGAACGTCTGTCCTTCAGCTGCAACTTTACTGTTTCTTTCTGTAGCTGTACGCTGCTGTTCCCCACCCCTGGATGACTGGGCACTCGCTTATAAGTAATGTCGTGCGGTATCTTACTTTCCCAGGTCAGAGGCCACCCGAGCACTAAGGGCTACCTGCCCTGACTGGACTAAACCAGGACGCTCCCTTCCTTTACACTAAGTGACCCCTCTTATATTAACTATCTATATATACCTACTAAAACCCTCTATCATACTATATACACTTCAGTGCCCCATCTAGTGGTCCGTAAACATTACTACACTAAAAGATACATATTTATATATATATATATATATATATACATATTAAATACAGCATTATAGCAAAATATACATTAGCAGCACAAGGAGTTTAAGGGGTAAAACCTCCAACCCCTTACATATATACCCCGGGGGTCACAACCTCCTGTACTAAATACACTGTGACGATACATAATAGGCTCAGACACACGGATCAGACACATGACTCAGATAATAATTGAATTCTTTATTAGCTTCATACAAGATATTATATGTAGAAGTTCCCACCATGATGATGATGATGATGGGTCCTGGACTCACGGAGAGTCGTCCGTCAGCACTCAGGAGAGGAAAAACCCCCAGTGGAGGAAACCTTTAGGGAACTATGGCTGACTGACTGCCCTTCCCCTGGGCGGTGCTGGATCATGGCAGCATGTGCCGTAGATCGGGGCGGATGCAGCAGAAGATTCACTGATCCTGTGTCCATGGTGATGACAGAAACACCGACACTTGTTATAGCCGCGACTTGTTGTCATTCTTGTCTGGTTCACACCTCTCTGTACAAAATAACAGAAAACACTTTATAATCCTGTGATAATTAATCTCTTAATACATCTTTATAGAAATCCTGACCTTCTTCCCCACAGCGACCAATCAGAGAGCAGCTTTCATTCTATTGTTTAAGAAATGTAAGCTGAGCTCTGATTGCTTGCTATGGGTAACAAGGACAGATAAGTTAGGCCTTTTGTCTTCTCATGGACATGGCCCCTGTCCTCTGATGTCCCACACATGTTCCCAGCACAAGAATCTGGGACTGAGTGAAGATAATAAAGAAAAAATCCCATTGTTCTAAAAAAGTATGGCGCCCAGAGTCTGATGGGCCTGTTATGAATGTGCTAGAGATGGTTTCTGAGTAGAGGCTCCCTCTGGTGGTTACAGACAGTACTGAACCTTTCAGCGAGGAGTGGCAATCAGGGATCACGGACTGGTCTGATATAAGGGAGGTTCCCTCCCATGATGGTTGCCGGTGATCAATTATTCTTGTCTCAATTGTGGTTCCTGGTTCATTTGGAAGTTTGCTGGAGTCTTGCCTGCATCTCCTGCTTTCAGATAAGATATTTTTTGCTTTTCTTTATGTGCTTGCTTTTTGCATTGTTTTCTGCACGTTTGTGGAGGTCAGCCAGGTCCCCTCCTGGAGCCTGAGCTCCTCACAGTTTATCTGCAGCCACTGTTATTTGCTCATTTGCTTTTTCTTGTTTTTTCAGTGGCTGCGGCTTGGTTTTTGTTCACACTGAGATCTGATTTAGTGGGTGGCGAGATCGTGTGATCTCAGTATTTTTGTAATCAGAATTGTTGGATTTTTGTAGGGCTTTCTGGGTTGCAGAAAGTAATCTCTCCTGTCCTATCCTATTTAGTCAGCTTGTGGCCCCAGCGTTTGCTCAGTCTATTTTCTGCCTATGTTTGTATTTTCATCTTGTCTAACCACCATTATATGTTTGGGGTCTTCCTATTCTCTTTGGGGATCTGCTCCGGGGCAGATAGCTTTCATCTTTCTGCTTTTAGGTGTAGTTATCTCTCAGGCTGTGATGAGGCGTCTATGATCAACGTAGGAGCGCTCCACGGCTACCTCTAGTTGTGTCGTTAGTTTAGGAATCTGCAACCCATCAGTTACCAACATCTCAGGTGTTCGGCTGCCCTGCTGTTGTTCCTGTCCTCCTCAGCTACCGAAACATAACAGGGGCCACTTTTTGTGGTGTCTCATTTACTAGAAACTGTGGCTGTAACTTTGCATATATACATATATTATCACATGAGAAGGTTAAAGGTCGGGGCGATCTCTTGCACCGTCATAGACCCTACATGCCGTTTATAGACAAGGAGTCGCTTCCTGACCTTAAACAAAAAGTAAAAACAATAAAGATGAGACGCCCCCAATAATGGCAGCACGCTCCCCATTATATTTATACATTCACTATATTGAGGGTATTATGGAAAGTCCATGGTTACTTACTGGTGCAGACTGGTCTGTGGCCCCGGGTCGTGTCCGGTTGAAGGTCCGGGCGATCTCTTGCACAGTTATAGACTCTACATGCCGTTTATAGACAAGGAGTCGCTTCCTGACCTTAAACAAAAAGTAAAATCAATAAAGATCAGACGCCCCCATTAATGGCAGCATGACCCCCCCATTATATTTATACATTCACTATATTGAGGGTATTATGGAAAGTCCATGGTTACTTACTGGTGGAGACTGGTCTGTGGCCCCGGCTCGTGTCCGGTTTAAGGTCGGGGCTAACTCTTGCACCGTCATAGACCCTACATGCCGTTTATAGACAAGGAGTCACTTCCTAACCTTAAATAAAAAGTAAAAACAATGATGATCAGACGCCCCCATTAATGGCAGCACGTCCCCCATTATATTTATACATTCACTATATTGAGGGTATTATGGAAAGTCCATGGTTACTTACTGGTGGAGACTGGTGTGTTGCCCCGGGTCGTGTCCGGTTGAAGGTCGCGGCGATCTCTTGCACCGTCATAGACCCTACATGCCGTTTATAGACAAGGAGTCACTTTTGACCTTAAACAAAAAGCAAAAAAAAAAGATCAGACGCCCCCAATAATGCAGCACGCCCCCCACCATATTTATACATTCACTATGTTGAGGGTATTATGGAAAGTCCATGGTTACTTACTGGTGCAGACTGGTCTGTGGTCCTGGGTCGTGTCCGGTTGAAGGTCGGGGCGATCTCTTGGACCATCATAGACTCTACATGCCGTTTATAGACAAGGAGTCACTTCTGACCTTAAACAAAAGGTAAAAAAAAAAAGATCAGACTCCCCCAATAATGGCAGCATGCCCCCCATTATATTTATACATTCACTATATTGAGGGTATTATGGAAAGTCCATGGTTACTTGCTGGTGCAGACTGGTCTGTGGCCCCGGGTCGTGTCCGGTTGAAGGTCGGGGCGATCTCTTGGACCATCATAGACTCTACATGCCGTTTAAAGACAAGGAGTCACTTCCTGACCTTAAATAAAAAGTAAAAACAATAATGATCATACGCCCCCAATAATGGAACACGCCCCCCACCATATTTATAAATTCACTATATTGAGGGTATTATGGAAAGTCCATGGTTACTTACTGGTGCAGACTGTTCTGTGGTCCTGGGTCGTGTCCGTTGAAGGTCAGGGCGATCTCTTGGACTGTCAATGACTCTACATGCCGTTTATAGACAAGGAGTCACTTCCTGACCTTAAACAAAAAGTAAAAACAATGATGATCATACGTCCCCAATAATGGCAGCACGCCCCCCATCATATTTATACATTCACTACATTGAGGGTATTATGGAAAGTCCATGGTTACTTACTGGTGCAGACTGGTCTGTGGTTCTGGGTCGTGTCCGTTGAAGGTCAGGGCGATCTCTTGGACTGTCAATGACTCTACATGCCGTTTATAGACATGGAGTCACTTCCTGACCTTTTTGGGAAAACCGATGATCCTGCCGTTCTGCAGGCAGGATATTAGATGAGTCCTCATCTTCTGTTGCTTGAACTTAGCTCTGGGTTCACCGCCATCAGCCATAAGTTCGTAGGCAAACGCTATAGCAAATAAGCCACAGTCGTAGCCGTTCTTCTGCTGATCCACATCGATAAACCTCAGATGTTCCAGGGGATTGACGACCACTTGACTGTACATGTTGGTAATCTGCTGACAGATGGATGGAGTCAGATTCCTGGTGCTGATGCTGTCGGCCACAAAGATTTGGCCATTTCTATAGCATGTTGTCAGCCAGTGTTCCCTCTCCGCATCATAATGGATTTGTACAGCATTCTTCAGTACTCTGTACCCTGGTACCATAATAGCGCAGGGGGGCTGCAGGCCCTCATAACCCTCAAACTGGCTCCGCAGCAGGTCCTGGGCCATGATGATTATCTCGTCATCCAGGTAGCCGTCCTCTCCTCTGCTCTGCAGGATGGTTAAGAGCTCTGGAGACAGGTTGTTCTCTTGGTTCCCGATATCGGGCATCTCCACTTGTGGGGTCTCCATCTCCGGGGTTACTTCTCTAAGTAGATCAGTAACATTTTCTGTAGCCGCTCTCTTGGCTGGTGGCATCATCTCGGGCTGACTGTCCCCTGAGGGTGATGCTTTCCTTTTTAGTTTGTCTCGGGGTCTTGTTTGTTTTAGCCCCTCGGGTGCAACTTGTGCATTTTCTGGATCAGCAAGATCCTGGGGTCTTGTTTGTGGTAGCCCCTCGGGTGCACCTTGTGCATTTTCTGGATCAGCAAGATCCTGGGGTCTTGTTTGTGGCAGCCCCTCGGGTGCAACTTGTGCACATTCTGGATCAGCAAGATCCTCTCCACTTTCTGCAATGCTAGAAGTGGGCTCAGTATCACCTACTATGTAGGTTGGGCTCTTCTCACCGCTGTCTTGGCTGATGACGTGGTCTCTACGTCTTTTTATAGCAACTGACCTGAAGCTCCTGACCGCTGTAATGGTGGCAGATTTGGTGGCCTGGAAGGAATCCTTCAGCAGAGTTCTCCAATTGCGTTGGGATTTCCTGAATCGGGTCAGAAGACTAAAGCCAATTGACTTGCAGGAAGAGAGAGCCTTGACCAGCAGCCGCTGGCCATAACGGGGACGTCCATGAATCCTCATGACGTCGTCGCTTTCTTTCTCCTTCGTATTCCTGTAGCTTTGTGTATCCAGTAGGGAGTCACACAAATGACAGCCCTGACTCTACGGTCAGGCTTTACATAGAGTAGATGATGTCATCGAGTTCCACATTCCACATTGTGACATCACTGCTCCAGGCCCAGTCCTATTCAGATGTCATAGAGTGATGATGTGATCAAGTTCCACATTGTGACATCACTGCTCCAGGCCCAGCTGCTAGGGCCCACCAGTAACACTGATGCTGACGCGAGTCTACAGCTACATGCAGTTATTATCTGACCCTTAATCACAAATTTCCAGCCACATTCTCCATATATTGGAATGAAGAGGTCCATCTGTGTGTAGCCACATCTCCATCGAAGTATATGGAGAGTGCAGTGGGGGGATTTCTGGTTTATGGCACTTGCTGTAAATTGTAAGAGCACAATATGGTCGTGTTATAATGCAGTTTTACCACAAAGGTTTTCAGTTGGACTTGTTAAAGGATTCACGTTTTAACAGTTAATCATGTTTCAGGCCACATTCACACGCTGCTTTTTTATTTACACTCTTTTGCTGTGATTTTTTTTTCTTTTTTTTTAAAGCTTTGCAACTGCAACATGTGACTGTAGCCTTACTCGCAGCACTGCGCAGCAATCAATGTATTAGACCTCTACATGTAAACTAAGACTTAAGAATACAATTTGTGTTGAAAACTAACTCCAGCAGGTCCTGGAGGTCGGTATCTTTCAGGGCACGTTGGGAGTTTCAGTTCCGATGGAAGAAAAACTGATGACAAAACTGAGAAAATGGATTTGTTTTTATCTCCTCGTAGTAGAGGAAACTCCCATTTCTCGGTATTAGCTGCTGCTTCGCCCTTGTCTCAGACGGTCAGTCCTGACACCGGGTCATCGCCTTGGAGCAGGGAGTCTCTTAGTTCTCTGAGGCGGTGATACGGTCACACAGCGGGAGACCCCAGACCCTGCAGTCTGTCTGTAGGGAGCGCGTCCAAGCCCTGGTCATGTAGGGTGTGGGGGGCTGGGTGCCCTGTGCAGCAGAGGGGTCCACCAGGGGATTGTCCTGTTCTTCTGGGGTTCAGTCTGAGCCGGCATAGAACATTCCTTGTAGACTGTGACATCAGCTCCGATTTATCCGGTGACACCACAATATTCTCCCAAGATGTGGACACCGAATAATCGTTCTTCTATTTCTAAGGATTTGAGTGATTTTTACTTTTTTTTATTGTGACACCGAGGACTTTGTGTTTACAGGATTTATAGATTTTACCAAACTGTCATCCAAAAAAATAAGAATAAAAATACAGATCTGTATATATTCTACAAGTAGCTGAGGTGT
>JARQOD010009206.1:0-32362 GCA_033576555.1 Oophaga sylvatica | reverse complement strand
GTGATCTATCCAAAACCTTTGTCTGAATATAATTTTTTTTTTTTAATCAAAAGAGTACTAATGTGATCTCTAGAAATGTCATCCAAAAAAATTTTGCCAATTCAAATGTTGTTTTCCTGTTGTACAAAATAAATGTGCCAATCTTCTTTTAGTAATTTTGGTTTGCTTTGTGTTTATTTTTCCGCCTACACACTGCGGCGTACACACACTGTGCCGTACACTTTGCGTTTTTGACTACACATAACTCCAGGAATGACACATGTTTGTGTACTTCATGGAGATATGTTTACTCCAAAACACAAATATATTATTTTTTTTTTTCACCACCAGTCTGTCAGTCTGCTAATATTGCACAGACTGAATAGAGGATGGTGTTGAGTGCAAGGCATATCTATTTAACCTTGCCAGATATACTAAAAAGTTAAATGAGTGTGGTGTTTTGTGATACAAGGCCAGGGATTCTACATATAGCTTGTAATTGAGCACATCCTGTATTCAGTGTGTGTTGAAGAAATAGAGGAGATGATGGTGAAAATAGACTTTATATGTACAATACCCTGACCTTGTATCATTACTATCACACCTGGGCAGGTGAACAGACATGAGTTTTAACCAGCAGCGTTGCTTCAGTCTGCATCTATTTTAACCCCTTACTGCCATCGGACGTACTATCCCGTCCATGGTACCTGGGCCCGTATGACCGGGGACGGGATAGTACGTCATAGGCGATCAGCTGCGCTCCTGAGGGGAGCGCAGCTAATCGCCGCCGGGTGTCAGCTGATTATCACAGCTGACACCCATGACTGTGTGTCAGGAGCGGTCACAGACCGCTCCCGGCACATTAACCCCTTGCACACCGCGATCAAACATGATCGCGGTGTACTGGGGGCACAGGGGAGGATCGCGCAGGGTGGGGGCTCCCTGCGCGCCCCCCTGAGACCCTCAGAGCAGCGCGATGTGATCGCGCTGTTCTGAGGGCTTCCTCCCTCCCAGGACCCGGATCCAAGATGGCGCCGGGGTCCTGGAGGGAGGCGGCTACCTCAGTGCCTGCCGAGAGCAGGCACTGAGAAGCCTGCATCTATGCCTGTGCGATCGCTGGTGTGACAGAGTGCTGTGCACACTGTCACACCAGCGATCTGATAAAATACTGTGATGTCCCACCCTGGGACAAAGTAAAAAAGTTAAAAAAGTAAAAATAAACATGTGTAAAAAAAAAAATCCAAAATAAATAAAAAAAAAAAAAATATTCCCCAATAAATTCACTTCTTCCTGTAAATAAAAAAAAAAAAACAATAAAAGTACACATATTTGGTATTGCCGCGTCCGTAACGACCCCCCCTATAAAATTGTCCCACTAGTTAACCCCTTTAGTGAACCCCTTAAAAAAAAAAAAAACGAAGCAAAAAATCAATGCTTTATCATCATACCGCCGAACAAAAAGTGGAATAACGCGCGATCAAAAAGACCGATATAAAAAAACATGGTACCGCTGAAAACGTCATCTTGTCCCGCAAAAAACGAGCCATCATAAAGCATCATCAGCGAAAAAATAAAAAAGTTATAGCTCGCAGAATAAAGCGATGCAAAAATAATTATTTTTTATATAAAATTGTTTTTATTCTATAAAAGCGCCAAAACATGAAAAAATGATATAAATGAGGTATCGCCATAATCGTACTGACCCGAAGAATAAAACTGCTTTATCAATTTTACCACACGCGGAACGGTATAAATGCCTCCCCCAAAAGAAATTCATGAATTGCTGATTTTTGTTCATTCTAACCTCCCAAAAATCGAAATAAAAAGCGATCAAAAAACGTCACGTGCTCAAAAATGGTACCAATAAAAACGTCAACTCGTCCCGCAAAAAATAAGACCTCACATGACTCTGTGGGCCAAAATATGCAAAAATTATAGCTCTCAAAATGTGATGATGCAAAAACTATTTTTGCAATAAAAAGCGTCTTTTAGCGTGACAGCTGCCAATCATACAAACCCGCTATAAATAGTAAATCAAACCCCCCTTTATCACCCCATTAGTAAGGGAAAAATAATAAAATTAAAAAAAAGTATTTATTTCCATTTTCCCATTAGGGTTAGGGTTAGGGTTGCGGCTAAAGTTAGGGTTAGGGTTGGCGCTAAAGTTAGGATTAGGGTTAGGGTTGGGATTAGGGGTGTGTTAGGGTTAGGTTTGTGGTTAGGGTTGGGACTAGGGTTAGGGGTGTGTTGGGGTTAGGGTTGGAGTTAGAATTGGGGGGTTTCCGCTGTTTAGGCACATCAGGGGCTCTCCAAATGTGACATGGCGTCTGATCTCAATTCCAGCCAATTCTGCGTTGAAAAAGTCAAACGGTGCTCCTTCACTTCTCAGCTCTGCCATGCGTCCAAACAGTAGTTTATCCCCACATATGGGGTATCAGCGTACTCTGGACCCCAAGAGTTATTGTGCAATTTGTCCTATTTCTTCTGCTACCCTTGGGAAAATAAAAAACTGGGGGCGAAAATATCATTTTTTGTACAAAAAAAAATATTTTTTTGTTTTTTACGGCTGTACATTATAAACTTCTGTGAAGCACTTGGGGCTTCATAGCGCTCACCACACATCTAGATAAGTTCCTTGTGGGGTCTATTTTCCAAAATGGGGTCACTTGTTGGGGATTTCCACTGTTTAGGCGCATCAGGGGCTCTCCAAATGCGACATGACGCCCCCAGACCATTCCATCAAAGTCTGCAATACAAAACGTCACTACTTCCCTTCCGAGCCCCGACGTGTACACATACAGTAGTTTTCTCCCACATATTGGATATCAGCGTACTCAGGACAAATTGGACAACAACTTTTGGGGTCCAATTTCTCCTGTTACCCTTGTAAAAATAAAATATTGGGGCAAAAAAAATCATTTTTGCAAAAAAAAAAAGGATTTTTTATTTTTACGGCTGTGCGTTATAAACTTCTGTGAAGCACTTCGGGGTTCAAAGTGCTCACCACACATCTAGACAAGTTCCTTGTGGGGTCTATTTTCCAAAATGGGGTCACTTGTGGGGGGTTTCCACTGTTTAGGCGCATCAGGGGCTCTCCAAATGCGACATGACGCCCCCAGACCATTCCATCAAAGTCTGCAATCCAAAACGTCACTACTTCCCTTCCGAGCCCTGACGTGCGCCCATACAGTAGTTTTCTCCCACATATTGGGTATCAGCGTACTCAGGACAAATTGGACAACAACTTTTGGGTTCCAATTTCTTCTGTTACCCTTGTGAAAATAAAATATTGGGGGCAAAAAAATCATTTTTGTAAAAAAAAAAAAAGATTTTTTATTTTTACGGCTGTACGTTATAAACTTCTGTGAAGCACTTCGGGGTTCAAAGTGCTCACCACACATCTAGATAAGTTCCTTGTGGGGTCTATTTGCCAAAATGGGGTCACTTGTGGGGGGTTTCCACTGTATAGGTGCATCAGGGGCTCTCCAAATGTGACATGACGCCCCCAGACCATTCCATCAAAGTCTGCAATCCAAAACGTCACTACTTCCCTTCCGAGCCCTGACGTGTGCCCATACAGTAGTTTTCTCCCACATATTGGGTATCAGCGTACTCAGGACAAATTGGACAACAACTTTTGGGTTCCAATTTCTTCTGTTACCCTTGTGAAAATAAAATATTGGGGACGAAAAAATCATTTTTGTAAAAAAAAAAAAGATTTTTTATTTTACGGCTGTACGTTATAAACTTTAGTGAAACACCTGGGGGTTAAAGTTCTCACCACACATCTAGATAAGTTCCTTGAGGGGTCTAGTTTCCAAAATGGCGTCATTTATGGGGGTTTCCACTGTTTAGGCAGATCAGGAGCTCTCCAAACACGACATGGCGTCCAGCCAATTCTGCGTTGAAAAAGTCAGACGGCGCTCCTTCCCTTCCAAACTCTGCCATGCACCCAAACAGTGGTTTACCCCCACATATGGGGTATCAGCGCACTCAGGACAAATTGCACAATAACTTTTGGAGTCTTGTTACCCTTGGAAAAATAAAAATTGGGGTGAAAAGATCATTTTTGTGGAAAAAAATATGATTTTTAAATTTTACGGCTCTACGTTATAAACTTGTGTGAAGCACTTGGGGGTTCAAATTGCTCACCAAAGATCTAGAAAAGTTCCTTAGGGGGTCTAGTTTCCAAAATGGGGTCATTTGTGGGGGTTTCCACTGTTTAGGCACATCAGGGGCTCTCCAAATGCAACATGGCATCCAATCTCAATTCCAGCCAATTTTGGTTGGAAAAAGTCAAATGGTGCTCCTTCCATTCCGAGCTCTGCCGTGCGCCCAAACAGTGGTTCCCACCCACATATGGGGTATCAGCGTACTCAGGACAAATTGGACAACAACTTATGTGGTCCAATTTCTCCTGTTACCCTTGAGAAAATAAAAAATTAGTGACTAAAATATAATTTTTGTGGGAAAAAAATAGGATTTTTTATTTTCATGCCCGGGCATTATAAACTTGTGTGAAGCACTTGGGGGTTCAAAGTGCTCACCAAAGATCTAGATAAGTTCCTTAGGGGGTATAGTTTCCAAAATGGTGTCAATTATGGGGGGTTTCCACTGTTTAGGCTCATCTGGGGCACTGCAAACGGAACATGACCCCCATCAACGTCTGCATTCCAAAACGTTACTACTTCCTTTCCAAGCCCTGCCGTGCACCCAAACAGTTCCCCCCCCACATATGGGGTATCAGCGTACTCAGGACAAATTGGACAACAACTTTTGGGGTCCAATTTCCTTGGGAAAATTCAAAAATTTGGGACTAAAAAATCATTTTTGTGGAAAATTGTTTTGTTTTTTTTCACACCCAGGCATTATAAGCTTTTGTGAAACACTTGGGAGTTCAAAGTGCTCACAACAGATCTAGATAAGTACCTTAGGGGGTCTAGTTTCCAAAATGGTGTCACTTGTGGGGGTTTCCACTGTTTAGGCGCATCAGGGGCTCTCCAAACACGACATGGCGTCCAATCTCAATTCCAGCCAATTTTAGTTTGAAAAAGTCAAACGGCGCTCCTTCCCTTACGAGCTCTGCCGTGTGCCCAAACAGTGGTTTTCCCCCACATATTGGGTATTGGCGTACTCAGGAGAAATTGCATAACAACCTTATCTGCCCATTTTCTCCTTTTACCCTTGTGAAAATAAAAAAAAAGTTTGTAAAAGATCATTTTTGTGGCTAAAAAGTTAAATATTCATTTTTTCCTTCCACGTTGCTTTAGTTCCTGTGAAGCACCTGAAGGGTTAATAATCTTCTTGAATGTGGTTTTGAGTACCTTGAGGGGTGCAGTTTTTAGAATGGTGTCACTTTTGGGTATTTTCTGCCATATAGACCCCTCAAAGTGACTTCAAATGAGAGGTGGTCCCTAAAAAAAATGGCTTTGTAAATTTTGTTGTAAAAATGAGAAATCGCTGGTCAACTTTTAACCCTTATAACTTCCTAACAAAAAAAATTTTGTTCCAAAATTGTGCTGATGTAAAGTAGACATGTGGGAAATGTTATTTTTTAACTATTTTGTGCGACATATTTCTCTGTTTTAAGGGAATAAAAATTCAAAGTTTGAAAATTGCAAAATTTTAAAAATTTTCGCCATATTTGCGTTTTTTTCAAAAATAAACGCAAGTTATATCGAAGAAATTTTACTTCTAACGTGAAGTACAATATGTCACGAGAAAACAATCTCAGAATCGCGAAGATCCGTTGAAGCGTTCCAGAGTTATAACCTCATAAAGAGACAGTGGTCAGAATTGTAAAAATTGGCCCGGTCATTAACGTGCAAACCACCCTTGGGGTGAAGGGGTTAAGCATACTGTAGCGATGCTGCTGTTTATAACTCATGTGTACTCACCTGCCCAGGCCTGATACATTCTGAAGTGACGATGCGTTATTTGGGGCATCACCACTTCAGCATGCCACCAGGCATTGGTATAGAACAAGATGTATAATCTTTATTATCTCTGCGTTCCAAATCAAGTCACAGTGACACAAATAATTGTCTCCACCGTCACTGAAATTGGAAGCAAAAGTGGAGAAATAATAAAGGTCATACAACTTGTGTGCATGTATATTTAACTACATAGTCAGGATTACCAATAAATTCATGATGCACCCAAAAATATGCATCATGAATTCACTGGTAAACCTGTCCATTTCATAATTGTTTTTTAATTTAAAAACAGACCGCACGTGGTACAGGTATAAACAGAGTTATTTTATTAACATAAAAACAAAAAAAAATTTATTAACATACAGACAAGAACATTATTTTACACCATTTGTTCTTGCCAATCCACCCGTCCTACATCTGACATGAAGTAGGCAGCAAATTGGTCTCTCATTTGGCAGACTTCAACAGAAGACCTGAGAGGGTGCTGAGTGAACTCAGGCAATGGGTTAGGAGCTGCATCATCCAGTTCAAAGTTTGGGTGCTCTTTAGACATCACAAAGTTATGAAGCACCACACAGCCCTTCACCACTTCATCTACTGTTTGCACTTTCAGATGAATGGCTGTGCCCAGAATGCGCCATCTGGAAACCAGTATACCGAAGGCACACTCCACAGTTCTCCTTGCCCTGGTCAGCCTGTAATTGAAAATTGTTTTGTTGTGATCCAAGTCCCGGCTGGAGTAGGGTTTAAGTAGGTGTTGGCTCATCTGGAATGCCTCATCCCCAACCATTACAAATGGCATTGGTGGACCTTCGGTGTGGGGAAAGGCCGTGGCATGGGGAAATTAAACTGGTTTCCATACAACCTCCGTCCCATGTCAGAGTTCTTAAATGCCTGTGAGTCATTCCCGTGCCCAAATGACCCAATGTCCACCGCAACAAACATACAGTCTGCATCCGCAATGGCCATAAGAACTGTAGAATAGTACTTCTTGTAATTGTAGTACTCCGAGCCTGTTCTTTTGGGTTTGATAATCGGTATGTGTTTCCCATCAACTGCTCCCAAACAGTTGGGGAAATTGCAGGTTGTCCAGAATTTGTCGGCTATTTTTAGCCACTTTTCGGTGGTGGGCAGGGGCATAAATTCCGGACAGAGAACAGTCCACAATGCCCGGCAGGTGTCCACAACAATTCCTGACAACGTGGAAATACCAATCCTGTACTGGAAGTGAAGTGAAGACAGGCTCTCTCCAGTAGCAAGGAATCTAGAGAAAGAATAAAACAAATATTATTATATATGTTTTTGTAAAACATTAATAAACCAAAAAATGGCATAAAAATAATTCTGCAGGTCTTCGTTTACTAGATGGCAGAACAATAATTCTGTCATCTTTGGAATACTACATGGCATAAGTAATACAATGATGCAGGCATTGGTTTCTCAATAATACGTACCGTAATGTCACCAGGAGTCTTTCCTCTGGAGGAATCGCCCGACGCAGCTGGGTGTCCTGTCTCCTTATTAATTGTTGTACCCGAGCAAGTAAATCCATGAAGGATTGCTGTGACATCCGGGTGTAGTCGGTAAATTTCTCCGGGTTTGACTGCAGCTCACTGTAGAGGGTGTGATACGCTCCACGGCTCTCCCGGAGTTCTACAATGGGATGTACCCACAAACGCCGCCGCTGCCGTCTCCGCTGTCTATCTCTCTTCCTTTGTTCATGGCAAGCAACGGCATAAGACTGTGCTATTGCCATGTCCACATCAAGGTTGAAGAACAAAGTCTGCATAAGCTGATCCATGTTCATCTTGGCAAATGCAAGCAAATGTAAAAAAGGGCTGTGAACAGGCTCTATATAAAGCTTTTCAATATGACACGCCCACTGGTGTCCCATTGGTGGGTTCTGTTGCAAGATTTTTTCAAGGATTTTTACATCATGTGTTTTGCACAGAAAATACGCAAACGCATACAAAAACGCTTTAAATCGCATACAATCGCTTACAATCGCTGCGTTTTTTAAAAGCAATGCGCATTATTCGACTGCAAAATATCGCAGCGATTGCACGCGTTTGCACGCGGTTTTTTCATGCGTTGGATGTGCGCTCGATGTGCAGCGCTAAAAAACGCAAGTGTGAAAGTAGCCTAACAGCAAACCACCCTGCTGCTTAAATGCACTTCCAAAAAAACAACTTCTGGTTTCAACTGTATTTCTAAAATTATGACTTAAAAATTAATTTCCCTTATATTGTGTTTAGAGATGAGCGAATATTTCAATATTCGGTTCGGCTCAAGACTGCTAAATTTGCAATATTCGCCAATTTAATTGTCAATTAAATCACCGAATATAGCTGAACATACACAGCACAAAAGCCGGTGTCTCCCAGGCTGCGTGACAGCATGGGAAACACCGGCGTAGCGCTTCTGATGGCGGTGAAATCATCCCGCTGGTCAAAGAGCCGCGGTTACCATGCTTACAGAAGACAGCTTGAGCCCGCAGCTGTGATCGGAGGTATAAAGTTTACCTCTGGTCACTGGTGTCAGCTGATGGGACTGAAGCTCCCATCAGCTGACACTTGCTGCCGCTAATAACAGAGAGAGCAGGAGCGGCGGATGGGAATATTCATCAGCCGTTCCTCCGCTGTAAATAAATCATTTAAAAAAAAACCTGTGTGGGCTCCCCCTTTTTTTGATAACCAGCCAGGCAAAACTCACAGCTGGGGGCTGCAACACTCAGCTGTCAGCATTAGCAAGGTTGGATATCAAGAATAGAGGGGTCCCCACGTTTTTTAAATTATTTAAATAAATAATTTAAAAAACGGTGTGGGGTCCCCCCCATTTTTGACAACCAGCCTTGCTAAAGCTGACAGCTGGGGGCTGGTATTCTCAGGCTGGTAAGGGGCCATGGATATTGACCCCCCAGCCTAAAAATAGCAGCCCACAACTGCCCAGAAAAGGTTCATCTATTAGATGTGCCAATTCTGGCACTTTGCCCGTCTCTTCACACTTGCCCTGTAGCAGTGGCAAGTGGGGTTCATATTTGTGGGGTTGATGTCACCTTTTTATTGTCAGGTGACATCAAGCCCACAGATTAGTAATGGAGAGGCATCTATAAGACACTTATCCATTGCTAATCCTATAGTTATATGTTAAATAAAGACACAGCCAGAATAAAGTCCTTTATTAGAAATAAAACTAAACCGTTTTTCATTTTATTTAAAAATAACAAACAGTTATACTCACCTAATGCCTAATTCCACCGAAACCCTCGTTCTCCTGTAATAAAACTAAAATAAAAAACAACAATATACCATACCTGTCTGTCATTCTGTCCCACGCCGTAATCCATGTCTGGGGGATTAATAGTTTTCAACCTGGACGGTGCCAAGATGCAACTGTCCAGGCTGAGAACCACTGGGGAATGAACTACTGCGAGTGGAGCCTCAGTGACTGGCAGTGATGCCACTGAGTCTGCATTCCCAGCTGGGCTGAACTGCTGTGACCTCGGTGAGATCCCTTCTAACACCATGAGAAAGTCGCACGGTTCAGAGGCGAGTTCACCGCAGTAGAAATTCACCGCAGTGAAATTCTCCCGGTGAGCTGCGGTGAACTCATCCCTGCACCATGCGACTTTCTCACGGTGCTAGCGGAGATCTCACCCAGGTCACTGCAGTCCAGCCCGGCTGCAACGGAGCTTCAGTGATGTCACCGCTAGTCACTGAGGCTGCGCTCACAGCCGCTCAGTCACCAGTGGTTCTATGCCTAGAAAGACGCATCTTGGCACCGTCCAGGTTGAAAACTATTTATCCCTCAGACATGGATTACAGTGTGGGACAGAACGACAGACAGGTGAGGGATATTATTGCTTTATTATTTTTGGTTTATTACAGGAGAACGAGGGCTTCGGTGGAATTAGGCAAGGTTGTAAGTATGGTTTAATTAAGATTATTAAAGGATTCTGTGTCTTTCAGTCAATTAAATGACTTTTTTCTAGGTGTCTGTGTTTTCTTACAATGTGACTACAGGGTTAGTAATGGGGGTATCTTAATGGTGCTTGATGTCACCTGACAATACAAAGGTGACAGCAGCCCCCCAACTATCACCCCACTTGCTACCGCTACAGGGCAAGTGGGCAAAAGTGGGCAAGTGCGAGGTTAAATGCCTGAATTGGCGCATCTTAGAGATGTGCTTTTTCTGTGACAGCTGAGAGCTGATGTTTTTAGCCGGGGGGGCCAGTATCCATGGCCCATTCTTTGGCTATTAATATCGGCCCGCAGCTGTCTGCATAGCCTTTGCTGGTTGTTAATTATAGGGGGACCCTACGTCATTTTTTTTAGGGTCCTTTATTTTAATAGACAGTAAAGGCTAAGTATACAGCTGTGAGCTGAGATTAATAGTCTGGGAAGCTCCATGGGTATTACCCCCCTTCCCAGGCTATAAACATTGGCCCCCCAGCTGTTGGCTTTCCCTCTGTTGGTTACGAAAATTACGCGGTAGCCTACGCCATTTTTTTCAGAAAAATAATCTTTTATTAATTAAATACATGTACAGTAAGCTGCACACACAATGTACTAATTATATTTGTCACTGCCATCCGTATATCTACCTATTCTATAAGTATTTACTGTGTGTAATCTATCTCTTATATCCTGTTGGCTCCTACTGTGATTTTACATTACCATGGCTGTGAATTGCCGGCTTTTCTTCTATCTATGTAATATATATATATACACTGTATATACTCGAGTATAAGCCGACCCGAGTATAAGCCGACCCCCCTAATTTTGCCACAAAAAACTGGGAAAACTTATCGACTCGAGTATAAGCCTAGGGTGGAAAATGAGATTATGCCCCATATGCTGCCCCATGTATTATGCCCCACAAAATGCTCCATGTATTGTGCCCCATATGCTGCCCCATCTATTATGCCCCACAAGATGCTCCATAGATTGTGCCCCCATAGATGCCCCATGTATTATGCCCCCATAGATGCTCCATAGATTGTGCCCCCATAGATGCTCCATAGATTATGCCCCCATAGATGCTTCAAAGATTATGCCCCCATAGATGCTCCACAGATTATGCCCCCATAGATGCCCCATGGATTATGCCCCCCTAGATGCTCCATAGATTATGCCCCCATAGCTGCTCCTTAGATTATGCCCCATAGATGCTCCATGTATTATGCCCCCATAGATGCTCCATAGATTATGCCCCCATAGATGCCCCATGTATTATGCCCCCATAGATTATGCCTCCATAGCTGCTCCTTAGATTATGCCCCCATAGATGCTCTATGTATTATGCCCCCATAGATTCTCCATAGATTATGCCCCCATAGATGCCCCATGTATTATGCCCCCATAGATGCTCCATAGACTATGCCCCCATAGATGCCCCATGTATTATGCCCCCATAGCTGCTCCTTAGATTATGCCCCCATAGATGCTCCAAGTATTATGCCCCCATAGATGCTCCATAGATTATGCCCCCATAGATGCTCCATGTATTATGCCCCCATAGATGCTCCATAGATTATGCCCCCATAGATGCTCCTTAGATTGTGCCCCCATAGATTATGCCCCCATAGATGCTGCATGGAATAGGACCCTTAAGCTGCCGCAGCTGCTGCAACAAAAAGAAAAGACATACTCACCTCTCGTCGCTGGGGGCCAGGTGCCGGTGTCCTGAGCAGGCGGGGACACCAGCACGCTATGGGAGACAGGTGCCGGTGTCACCGCTCGCTCAGGGCCCCGGCACCTGCGATATTTACCTGTCACCGGGTCCACCGCTGAGCGCCGCTGTCTTCCGGGTCCTCCAGCAGTGAATGATCAGGCAGAGGGCGCAGCGCGCAGTAACCACGTCATCGCGCCTCTGCCTGAACATCGCAGCAAGAGGACCCGAGGACACAGCGGCGAGCAGCGGTGGAACGGGACAGGTAAATATCACTTATACTCACCCTTCCGCCGGCGCATCTCTGCCCTGCTCTTCTCCCGCGGTCTCCGGCGCCAGTGTTCAGTGGTCACGTGGTACCGCTCATTAAAGTCATGAATATGTGCATATTCATGACTTTAATGAGCGGTACCACCTGACAGCTGAACACAGGCGCCGGAGACCGTGGGTGAAGAGCAGGGGCTGCAGAGACCACGCCGGCGGAGGGGTAAGTATATAGAACAGCTGCGCTCCGCCTCCCCCTGTATATGACTCGAGTATAAGTAGAGGGGGAGACTTTCAGCCCTAAAAAATGGGCTGAAAATCTCGGCTTATACTCGAGTATATACGGTACATATATATATGTGTGTGTCACTGACATTATATATATGTATTCTATGTGTATATATCTATTCTATCTATTCTATTCTAACCTGTCATGCTGCAATTTTACTAGTGCGGCACATGAATTACCGGCTTTTATTCTATCTTTTACCGAATGTTACCGACTTTTTCCAATTTTAAGAAAAAGGCTTGTGTTTCTGATCACGAATCCGAATGTACCGTATTCAGGCCGAATTTATGTTTGGCGATCATTTTCCGAACATATTCGCTCATCTCTAATTGTGTTGTCTCCTGTTTCACAACATACCAAAATGGAGAGTGCTCCTCCAAACTGTAAAACAAGTGTTTTCTATTATTTTCTCTTAGCTTTCTATCGAGAGCTCTTAAAATTCAGGCATGGCATTGGAAACAGGCCAGCACATTTCAGATATTGTATTACCTCTCCTTACAGATGTTTCACATCTTTCTAAGAACTGAGTCCATGATAAAAACATTCACATTTTTCTGAAATTGTAACATTCCACTGTCCGGATTTTCAGCTTGATTTATGTAGTAAAGAAAACCACGGGAAATCAGTGACATTACATAATGCAACAGGAAGACAGAAAGCCTTCTGAACATGCAGCAAAAAATACAAAAATGTTTTTTTATGATGGTATGGCTATGTTCACACTACAAGTATCGTGAAACTAGCATTTTTTAGGAATGCTCGCTCATAGGGAGTGTAGGGAGAGTTGCTACTGAGTTAGGGAGAGATTTATTTGCTTGGTACTTAGTGTGGGTATACCATAAATAATACACATATCCATCTCAACTAACAGTCCTTTTGAGGACTAATAAAGCTGCATAGATATCAGTGCTAGGCAGGCAGTGTGTGTGGCAAACTTCATTGCATATAGAAAGAGGGTCCATTCCAGTTCTGTCTGCTGATGCTGCTGCCTATTACAGATATTTGTATACATATACCCAGGTATCAGGGGTTTTCTGCTTCATTTTCTTGTTGGCACTGCAAAAAACAGCCAGATCCTTTCTATATTACAGTGCTAAAAATCCAGCTATTTTAAACTGTGGTTTCTCCGTCACATGGATCACATAGTGCGCTCCAAATCGTGCCATTTCAGGCCTCCATTTAAATTATGTTGCAGTGTCTTAGCCAAGTTATTGATACCAGTTTTCTGGAAAAAAAATAGTTACCTACAGGCCAGATATTTCAAACTGTGGTTTGTCCATCACACGGATCACATATAAGTTCGCTCCAAATTCAGCCATTTGTAGTGAACGTGGAAATTATTGTCCTCCATTTAAAATGGGCAAGGCACGTGGCAAGGTACGGGGAACTGGACGTGATGGTGATGCTGCATGCAGAGGCTGAGGCAATGGGCAAGCAGAAATTGTGCCACAACAAACATCCACATCTTCTCGCCCGACCTTCCTGTCCCAATTACTAGGAGTCCACAGCAGCACACCACTATTGAACTCAGAGCAGTGTCAAAAGGATAGTGGATAATGCTTCCAGTCACTTTGTCGCCACCACCACCATCACTCTGTCTTCCACACGGTCAAGTCTCAGTAGCCGTGAGTCTGGACCGCATATTCCTCATCCTGATCCTCCTTCCTCCCACCATGCCGAGTGCCTGGAGACAACTGATCCCACAATTGGACACTCCAAAGAGCTGTTCACTCTTCCATTTATAGATTCGGGCCTCTGGCCACTTGAAGGGGGGCAAGAGGAGATCGCATGTAGCGATGCCCAAATATTTGAGCAGCCACGGCCACACGAAGACGGCAGTGGGAACGTGTCACAAGAGGTGGACGATGATGAGACACAATTGCTAGAAAGTCAGGAGGAGCACCAGTGTGCAGAAGTGGAAGATGAGGTGGTGGATGATATAGTAACTGGCCCACCTTGGCAGAAGAACCTGCAGAGCGAGGACAGTAGCACACAGGGTGAGGGAGGCGTAGCACCCCAACAGGCAGGAAAAAGCAGTGTGGTGGCCACAGACAGAAGGCGGGCAACCATTCCCCGTAACACCAACACGACGGAAGTTGCTAGTACAACTGTTAGGTCTTCCCAAGTCTGGTTGTTTTTTAAAGACTCTGCCGATAACCCCATAAAGGCCATTTGCACCACCTGTCAGGCCAGCATCAGCATGGTTAGCAAAACTACCAGCCTGACCACCACCAGCATGATCAGGCACATGGAAGCAAAGCACCCAACTATGTGGACCGAACCTCAGGGTCCAGGAACACTGTCTGCGAGTGACATCACTGCTTCTTCCGCTGTTGTGCATGCAAGCCAATCTCCTGTCCATGGTGCATTTGAAGATGCCTCCTGCCCTGCACCTGTCGTTGCACACACTCAACTACCACCCTCATCAAGCACGTCCATGTCCTTGTCCCAGCGCAGCGTTCAGTTGTCCATACCCCAGTCCTTGGAACGCAAGCGCAAATACGCAGCCAACACCCCCCAGGCCACACTACTAAATTCCCACATTTCGCAAATGTTGCCTTTTCGGCTCATGGATAGGAAAGCTTTCCGCAACCTGATGGCGGTGGCCGTCTCGGTACTCGGTCCCCATCTGCCACTATTTCTCCTGGTGTACTGTCCCTGCATTACACAAACACATGTCCCGCAACATTAGCCGTACCCTCAACAATGCAGTTACTGGGAAAGTCCACCTAACCACAGACACGTGGACAAGTGCTTGTGGGCAGGGATGGTACATCTCGTTGATGGCACAGTGGGTTAGCATAGTGGAAGCCAGGACCCAGTCGGACCTTTGGATGGAACATATTCTCCTGATGCCAAGGATTGCGGGCCCTAGGTCAATCAGGGTTGCCCCCACAGTCTACAGCTCCTGCACCTCCTTCTCCTCCTCTTTTTCTGCCTCCATCTTGGAAATGACCACATCAGTCAAAAGCTGGAAGAAGTGCAGCACTGCCTCAGCCAAGCGGCAACAGGCTGTGCTATAGCTAATATGCTTAGGTGACAAACCACACAATGCTGAAGAGTTGTGGACAGCTCTGAAAGAGCAGGCAGATCTGTGGCTGACACCGCTGAACCTACAGCCAGGCATGGTCGTGTGTGACAGTGGCCAGAACCTGTTGGCGGCTCTGAGGCAAGGCGAGCTCACACACATACCATGCCTGGCCCATATGCTTAACCTCGTGGTTCTGTGGTTTCTCAAAACCTACAGCGAACTGCCGGATCTGCTTGTCAAAGTACGCCACCTGTGTGCCCATTTTAGAAAGTCAACTACAGCTTCCGCCGCCCTTGCTGTGCTTCAGCAGCATTTGCAGCTTTCGGCTCACTGAATGGTGTGTGATGTCCCCACACGTTGGAACTCTACACTGCAGATGTTGGGAAAGATTTGTGAGCAGAAAAGGGCAGTTGTTGACTACCAGCATCAACAAGGCTGTCGGTATTCAGTTCAGACTCCACACATAAGACCTCAGGAGTGGACATGGATGTCAGCCATATGTACCATCCTCCAAAACTTTGAGGGCTCCACCAAGATGATGAGCAGCAATGATGCCATAATTAGCCCCACTATCCCGCTTCTCTGTATTCTGAAACGCTCTCTGCTTACAATCAAAGAGGATGCATTGCAGGTGGAGCATGATGAGATGAAGCAAGGAACCATGCAGGGTGGTTACATACAGCCCAGCCTCATCTCATCCCAAAATAGATTGGGTGACAATGAGGAAGAGGAGGAGGAGGAAGAACAGGAGCTAGTTTCATGCGCTATAGATGGTACTAGCTGTACAACTGTCATACCATCTGTTCAGCGTGGATGGTCTGAGGACAGGGAGGAGGAGGAGAAGGAGAGCATGGTCAGTCATCCTCTTGGTGAGGACAAGGAAGTCGTGCCTGTTAGCAGTCTAGCTTGCATGGCTGAGTTTATGTTACGCTGTCTTTCCCGTGACCCTTGCGTTCTCCAAATTTTGGGTGATAGTCATTACCGGTTGGTGACACTTCCAGACCCACGCTACAGGGAGAACTGTTATGATTTGGTAGCTGAGGAGAGCAAGCAAAAAAGGAAATACACCAGAGAGGTTGGTGTGAAGAACTAAGCCGACCGCCACACGGTAGCCCGGGTATCACAGCTTCTGATCCCACCGCCGCTACCAAATGTGAGGGACGACCCCCTTCCTCCCACGTCACCAATGGGACGTAACTCCACAGGTACAGCTCTCTGGCGCCCCCTTTGTCTCTCAGGTCAGTAAGGGAACTGCACCTAGAGCAAATGGCCGCCGGGGAGGGTGTCCTGTTACCCAATGGGTATTCTAAGATTCGTGATCAGAGTAAAAGCATCAGCACAAGATTCATTTTATGGTTTAATTGCCTTAGGGGCACACTAGATAATTACAGGAATATACAGTAAAGCTCTACAACGTAATTACAATGGAATTGCAGTCAGAGTAAAAATACAACGATAATGTACAAGGCTTAAAGGTATAAGCTATAGATCAATATTACCGGGTAGTATGGTCATGGGAAGGCAGGAGCTCTGCCACCCCCAGGTAAGTCTTCAGTTGCTGGACAGTCCCCACAGCATGTGCTGCTGCTCCATTTGGCAAGGCAAATCAAATCTGTGTCTTGTGCTTCTTGTTGCTGTGAGAAAATGGAATGCCCCCAGTCTGTTCATGGTTACAGTTCTTAAAACTGCTAGGTCCTTCCCCTTTGCTTTGAAGCACGCATATTAACTGGCCTGCAATTCATATGGAGCAGGAAACACTGGCCTGAGTCCGAGCCATTCAACATACCAATGACCATCCCATTCAGACACTGGCCTAAACCAATTAGCATGTTAAAGCCCTATTGATTCACAGTGGACATCAAAACTGGTCGTACTGAATATGCTAATAGGCACTGTGTAGTTGGCAGTCTGTGGCTCTGTGAACTGACAAAATGGAGGCGGGTACAGGCCCTATACAAAATGGCGACGTCCCTTTCCTTACACCTCCCTGCTTTTGAGGGCGCTGGGGGTATCACATTCCTGTGTTCCCCCGTGCGCCCTACCGCACCCTCTCCTTGCCGGGACAACCCATCAGCGTTACCATGGTCTCTGCCTCTTTTGTGGCGAATGGTGAAGTGGTACTGTTGGAGAGCGAGGCTCCAGCGTAGCAACCTCCCATTCGTCCCAGAGACCGTGTGTAACCAGCTGAGGGGGTTGTGGTCTGTTTCCACGGTGAATTGGCGTCCGTACAAGTATGGCTGCAGACGCTGCAGGGCCCACACAATTGCCAGACATTCCTTCTCCATCGTGGAATAGGCCACTTCCCTCGGCAGGAGCTTTCTGCTCAGGTACAAAATGGGGTGTTCATGGCCCGTAGTGTCAACCTGGCTGAGCACAGCACCGAGGCCGAAGTCGCTGGCGTCGGTCTGCACTAAGAATGGCCGCGTGAAGTCGGCTGCCTGTAGTACAGGAGAACTAGAAAGGGCGGTCTTGAGCGCCTGGAAAGCTGTCTCGCAGGCGACTTTCCATTCGACTGCGACGGGCAGCCTTTTCTTGGTGAGGTCCACACTATAGTGTGGAACAAACCTCCTATAGTACCCAGCAGTACCCAAAAAGGACATCACCTGCTTCTTGGTCCTGGGGGTGGGCCAGGATGCGATGGCATCCACCTTCCCGGGCTCTGGCTTCAGAGCTCCCCCACCTACCCGGTGTCCCAGGTAGTGGACCTCACTCATACCCAGCTGGCATTTTTCCGGCTTAATGGTCAAGCCTGCTCGCTGGATCAGCCGGAGCACCTGCGCCAGGTGCTCTAGGTGATCCTCCCAGGTGAGACTGAAGATGGCATTGTCATCCAGGTACGCGGTCGCATACCCTTCCAGTCCCTCGAGCAGCGTGTTGACCATCCGCTGAAAAGTGGCAGGGGCATTCTTCATGCCGAAGGGCATCACCGTGGACTCGTACAGTCCGAATGGGGTGATAAAGGCAGAGCGTGCCCTAGGGGTCAGGGGAATCTGCCAATACCCCCTGCTCAGATCCATGATGGTCAGGTACTTGGCCCCGGCCAGCTGGTCGAGCAGGTCATCGATGCGCAGAATTGGGTACGCATCGGTGACCGTCACAGCGTTGAGCCCCCTGTAGTCCACGCAGAACCGCGTAGTTCGGTCCTTTTTAGGGACGAGGACTACAGGCGAAGCCCACACGCTGTTGGACGCTTGGATCACCCCCAGCCTCAGCATCTCGTCTATCTCTTGGCGCATCTGCTGCTGCACCTCAAGAGAGACCCGATATGCTGAACGCCGGATTGGGGGGTGGTTGCCAGTGTCCACGTCATGGACTGCTGCCTCAGTCCTTCCGGGCAGGCTGCTGAACAGCTCCTGAAAGGGGTGTAGGGTGGCCCCCAGCTGGGAACGTTGGTCCTCCGAGAGCTGGTGGCCAACCCCCACATCCTCGATGGATCCACCCGCCTTGGCTTGGGTGAGCAGATCGAGGAGGGTTTCTGCCTCTCCTTCCTCTGGAAGGTTGCACACTGGGTGGGCATAAGCCTCCCGCTCATGATGGGCCTTCATCATGTTCACATGGAAGGCCTTCCTCCTTCCACGGGTGTGTGGTCCAGGGTGACCAGGTAGGTGACGGCGTTGAGCTGCTCGTGCACGAGGTATGGACCCTCCCAGGCCGCCTGAAGCTTGTTTTGCGGTACGGGGACCAGTACCCACACCTTTTGACCCACCTGGTAGGTCCGCTCACAAGCATTCTGGTCGTACCATCGCTTCTGGTCAGCCTGAGCTTGGGCCATATTGTCATGCACCAGCCGCGTCAAGGCCATCATTCGGTCCCGGAAGCGCACGACATACTCAATGACCGACACTCCAGGGGTGGCTAAATCCCCTTCCCACGCTTCCTTCACCAGAGCAAGGGGCCCCCGTACACGTCGCCCGTACAGGAGCTCAAAGGGGGAGAACCCCGTTGAGGCCTGTGGGACCTCCCGGTAGGCAAACAGCAGGTGTGGGAGATACCGCTCCCAGTCTCTCCGTGGGAGTCGACCAACATCTTCAGCATCTGCTTTAAGGTGCCATTGAACCGCTCACACAAGTCATTGGTCTGTGGGTGATGCGGGCTGGCCACCAGATGTTGCACCTGTACCTGCTTACAGAGAGACTCCATCAGCTGCGACATGAACTGGGTCCCTCGGTCGGTGAGCATTTCCTTGGGAAACCCCACTCTGGAGAAAATCTCCAGTAAGGCAGTGGCCACTTTGTCGGCCCGAATGGACGACAAAGCTACCGCCTCCGGGTACCGGGTGGCATAGTCCACTACCGTTAGTATGAAGCATTTCCCGGAGCGGCTGGGAGTGGACAGAGGTCCAATGAGATCCACAGCCACCCTCAAGAAAGGCTCTTTGATGATGGGCAGAGTTACCAGTGGAGCTTTGGGGCGCGGCCCCGCCTTCCCCACCCTCTGACAGGTGTCACACGAACGGCAGTAGGCTATCACCTCGGTCCTCATTCCAGGCCAGTAGAAATGCTGAGCTAGCCTGGCCCTGGTTTTAGTGATCCCTAGGTGTCCGGCCATTGGAATCTCGTGTGCGATCCGCAACAATTCCGCCCTGAACGGATGGGGTACCACTAACTGTCGGTCCCTGGGCCACGCCTCCGGTGAACCCTGCTGGACCGTTACCCGGTGCAGCCGTCCCTGGTCCCAGACCACTCGCTCGCGGTCGGACTCCAGGGGAGGCTGTGCCGCCTGCTCCTTGAGAGTCTTCAGGCTAGGGTCAGCTTCCAACGCTGCCTGAAATCCCTGACTTGATGTGGCAAGAATTGATGAAACTGCCATGTCCTCTGTCAGTTCCCCGGGATCTGTCTCCTGGCTACTGTCTGACTCGGCAGCCACTTGGTCGGAGAGGGGAAAACCGTCGGACCTCCGCGAGGCTCCTTGGGCTTCAGCGCTCCCACTCCTGGTAACAGCGGCCACGACCGCTGAGACCACGGGTAGCGCCTGCTTTCCCTCGTCCCCTGACCAAGTCGCCGGGTCAGGCAGACTTCCCTGACTTCCTGACATCCCGGATGTGGGGAACTCCTGCCCTGGGGTCTTACCTGGTGGCTCCTCTCCCGGGACGCCCCCTCCCCCGTGGCCTGTTCCTCTTCCTGCAGGGGCCCTAGACTCAGCAGGCTGGGTTCACTTAGGGGCCCTACACTGCCCATAGCAGCCCCTCCCCCCACCTCTGAGCTCTCCCGTGCAACCTCCTCACCTGTCCTCACTGTGAGCCCTGTGTGTGTAGTGTCAGTGCATGGCTTACCATTAGGGTTAACTCCCTCCTCCACTGTTGGAGGCACATTCAATACATTAACATTAGCATTCACAGTAGAGTCATGACATTCTTGGGGAGCCGAACTTGGGGGTTCAGTGGCCACATACTGGGACACTAGCCGCCCCAAATCAGTCCCAAGCAACACATTTGCAGGAATATTTGGCGTTACTCCCACCTCCCGCATCCCCCTCCCGGCGCCCCAGTCCAAATACACCTTGGCAACGGGCAGCGCCGGTTCAACGCCTCCAATTCCGGAGACGGAAAGGGTTTTCCCAGGTACCAAGTCTTGAGGGGACACCACCTCAGGGCGTACCAGGGTTCGTTCAGCGCCTGTGTCCCGCAGTCCCGTGACCGCTGAGCGGCCGATGGTGACGGGTTGGTAATTGTCTAGGGACCTCCCACCACCCCCTCCCACACACAAAACAGTGGTCGGTTTCTGGGACAGGGATGGGACCTTCTGGCGCTGGGGACACGCAGCCTTAAAGTGTCCTGGCTGATTGCAATTATGACAACGTCTGGGTTCTGTTCCTGGCCTGGAGAGGGCAGCCGGGGGGTACACCCCTTGCACTCTGGGGGCTGGATATGGGGCTGGGGCAGGATTGGGCTTACCCCCTCTCCAGGTGCTGCTGGCAGGCTTCTTTGGCTCCGGTGCCCTGTTGTTGGCATACTCGTCTGCCAGGGCGGCTGTAGCAGAAGCCCCCTTTGGTTTCCGGTCACGGAGGAACTGCTGGAGGTCCTCTGGGCAGTTCCACAAGAATTGCTCCATGACAAACAGTTCCTGGACCTCCTGGCGGGTAGTGAGCTGTAGACCCGAGGTCCAGTGCTCCGCAGCTCTCAGCAGGGCCCGCATGTGGTCGGTCCAGGTGTCCTTTGAACCCCGCTGCAGGCTCCTGAACTTCCTGCGGTACGACTCCGGGGTGAGGTTGTAGTGCTGGATTAGGGCCCGCTTGATGCTGTTGTAGTCTTGCTCCTCCCCGGCAGGTAAGTCCCCCAAAACTTCCAGGGACTTACCCCTCAAACGGGGGGTCAGGTACCTTGCCCACTGATCCGGGCCAGATGATGTTGGAGGCATGTCCTCTCAAAAGCCAGCAGAAAGGAATCCAGGTCTCCATCCTTTTCAAGTAAGGGAAAGTCATCCGCCGGACCTTGGAAGCCCTTGTCTCCGGTGGGCCTGGTGCTTCCAGCGGGGGCCCGTGCTGAGCCATCTCCAGTAGGTGCCGGCGCTCCGCAGCTTCACGGCGTTCTGTATGCTCCCGCTCTGCTGCTTCACGGCGTTCTGTATGCTCACGCTCTGCTGCTTTCTCTGCCGCCACCAGGAGTCTGTCATAGGCGGCGTCATTACCAGCCTCGAGCTGTGCCATAGCCGCTTGGAAAAGGGCCTCCAATCTGGACAGGCTGGGACGGGCAGGGGGTGGACAGTCCACTGTGAGACTGAGCACGGGGGTCGGGCTCCTTGGGGAGCCCTGGTTGAGCTCCCCCTCATCGGTATCGAACCCCTCATAGACCACAGCATTGGCCTCCCCCTTTGCCCTACTCCTGGTGCCTTCCGCCATCTTGGGAACCTTTGGTTACTGAAACAGCTGCAACCCCGACCTTGCACACAACTTATTATATTTACACTCTGACCGTCTAGTGATGGGCTGACCTTAAGACCCTAGCGGTGAAAGTACTGCTGGTAGTCTCTAGTGTCTGGGAGTAGGGGTCCCACGCACACTATTACTCTGATCCCACCGCTGCCACCAATTGTGAAGAACTAAGCCGACCGCCACACGGTAGCCCGGGTATCACAGCTTCTGATCCCACCGCCGCTACCAAATGTGAGGGACGACCCCCTTCCTCCCACGTCACCAATGGGACGTAACTCCACAGGTACAGCTCTCCGGCGCCCCCTTTGTCTCTCAGGTCAGTAAGGGAACTGCACCTAGAGCAAATGGCCGCCGGGGAGGGTGTCCTGTTACCCAATGGGTATTCTAAGATTCGTGATCAGAGTAAAAGCATCAGCCCAAGATTAATTTTATGGTTTAATTGCCTTAGGGGCACACTAGATAATTACAGGAATATACAGTAAAGCTCTACAACGTAATTACAATGGAATTGCAGTCAGAGTAAAAATACAACGATAATGTACAAGGCTTAAAGGTATAAGCTATAGATCAATATTACCGGGTAGTATGGTCATGGGAAGGCAGGAGCTCTGCCACCCCCAGGTAAGTCTTCAGTTGCTGGACAGTCCCCACAGCATGTACTGCTGCTCCATTTGGCAAGGCAAATCAAATCTGTGTCTTGTGCTTCTTGTTGCTGTGAGAAAATGGAATGCCCCCAGTCTGTTCATGGTTACAGTTCTTAAAACTGCTAGGTCCTTCCCCTTTGCTTTGAAGCACGCATATTAACTGGCCTGCAATTCATATGGAGCAGGAAACACTGGCCTGAGTCCGAGCCATTCAACATACCAATGACCATCCCATTCAGACACTGGCCTAAACCAATTAGCATGTTAAAGCCCTATTGATTCACAGTGGACATCAAAACTGGTCGTACTGAATATGCTAATAGGCACTGTGTAGTTGGCAGTCTGTGGCTCTGTGAACTGACAAAATGGAGGCTGGTACAGGCCTTATACAAAATGGCGACGTCCCTTTCCTTACAGTTGGAATCTATGGGATTGCAGTACCCTGACTAACCACCACAACTAAAGGCAGCCGTGGAGCGTACCTACGTTGGTCCTAGACGCCTCATCACAGCCTGAGAAGCTAACTACACCTAAAGACAGAAAGAGGAAAACTATCTGCCCCGGAGCAGATCCCCAAAGAACATAGAAAGCCCCCAAACATGTAATGGCGGTTAGACAAGAGGAAATACTGACACAGACAGAAAATAGTATGAGCAAACGTTGGGGCCCAAACTTCCTAAATAGAAAAGGATAGGAAGGACACTTACTGCAACCCCAAAAAACCCTGAAAAGTACCAACTCTACGAATTACAAAAACACCTGAGATCACACGACCTCTACCACCTAAATTAGTTCTCTGGTGTAACAAAAACTAAACAGCAGCCACTGAAAAAACTGGAAAAGGCAAATGAACAAACAACAGTGGCTGAACTAAACTGAGAGGAGCACAAGCCCCCGGAGGGGACCCGGCAGACCCCCACAGAAGTGCAGGACAAAATGCAAAAAGCAAGCACAAAAAACAAAAAGAAGAAAATGTCTTATCTGTTAGCAGAAGATGCAGGCACGAAACAGCAGGCTACAAAGTGAACAGGAATCAAAGATGAGACCAGAACAATTGATCACCGGCAACCCTGATGGGAGGGAACCTCCCTTATATAAGACCAGTCAGTAACACCCGATCGCCAATCTTCACAATCTTCATTGGATAGTTCAGTACTGTTTGTAACCACCAGAGGGAGCTTCTGCTCAGAATTCATTTCTAGCACATTCACAACAGAGAACTTTCTATCTCTTATTCCTGAGCCGGACAGGTCTACTAAAATGGGGCAGTACCAGAAGGCCTTTGTTGCGGAATTAGTAAAAAAATTCCCATCTGAAAACGCAGCGGCAGAGGTCACAGTTCCTTGGACAACCAAGGAGTACAGGCGAGAGAGACACAACTCCAATCCAGCAGGGGCAGGGGAACACTGTCAAAGTTTAATTAGTGTTTGATTATGATGACCGTAAAAAAAATGGTATGGCAGTATGTTCATGTATACCCCAGGGGTAAATGTTTGCCAGCATGGGCATTACAAGTATAGGAGACCCGCTCCTTTCTAATGGGAACATTTTTTAATGAGGCCATCCTACACGTCTCTACCAAGGGGCATTGTAGTGCCTCCAAATTTTTGGCAGCCCTTGCATTCACTGCATATGCAAACACTATGGGAGACCCACTCCTTTCTAATGGGAACATTTTTTAATGAGGCCCTCCTCCACGTTTCTACCAAGGGGCATTGTAGTGCCTCCAAATTTTTGGCAGTTCTTGCATTCACTGCATAGGCAAACAGTATGGGAGAGCCACTTCCTAATAATGGGAACATTGCTTCCAGGAAGCCCTCCTGTATGTCTCTTCAATGGGTTATTGGGGTGTGTCTAAATTTGGGGCAGGCCTTGCAGTCACTGCACAGGCAAACATTATGGGAGTACCAACTTCCTAATAATGGGAACATTGTTTTTAGGAGGCCATCCTGTGTGTCTTTTCAAAGGGGTATTGGGGCGCGTCCAAATTTGGGGCAGGTCTTGCATTCACTGCATAGGCAAACAGTATGGGAGTACTAACTTTCTAATAATGGAAACATTGTTTTCAGGAGGGGTGCGTCTAAATTTAGGGCAGGCCTTGCATTCACTGAATAGGCAAACAGTATAGGAGCACCAACTTCCTAATAATGGAAACATTGTTTTCAGGAGGCCCTCCTGTACATCTCTTCAAAGGGTTATTGGGGTTCGTACAAATTTAGGGCAGGCTTTACATTCACTGCATATACAATAACAGTATAGGAGACCCACTGTTTAACCCCTTCACCCCCAAGGGTGGTTTGCACGTTAATGACCGGGCCAATTTTTACAATTCTGACCACTGTCTCTTTATGAGGTTATAACTCTGGAACGCTTCAACGGATCTTCGCGATTCTGAGATTGTTTTCTCGTGACATATTGTACTTCATGTTAGTGGTAAAATTTCTTCGATATAACTTGCGTTTATTTTTGAAAAAAAACGCAAATATGGCGAAAATTTTTAAAATTTTGCAATTTTCAAACTTTGAATTTTTATTCCTTTACAACAGAGAAAATTATCACACAAAATAGTTAAGAAATAACATTTCCCACATGTCTACTTTACATCAGCACAATTTTGGAACCAAAATTTTTTTTTGTTAGGAAATTATAAGGGTTAAAAGTTGACCAGCGATTTCTCATTTTTACAGCAAAATTTACAAAGCCATTTTTTTTAGGGACCACCTCACATTTGAAGTCACTTTGAGGGGTCTATATGGCAGAAAATACCCAAAAGTGACACCATTCTAAAAACTGCACCCCTCAAGGTACTCAAAACCACATTCAAGAAGTTTATTAACCCTTCAGGTGCTTCACAGTAACTAAAGCAACGTGGAAGGAAAAAATGAATATTTTACTTTTTAGCCACAAAAATTATCTTTTACAAACTTTTTTTTTATTTTCACAAGGGTAAAAGGAGAAAATGGACAGATAAGGTTGTTATGCAATTTCTCCTGAGTACGCCAATACCCCATATGTGGGGGAAAACCACTGTTTGGGTACACGGCAGAGCTCGTAAGGGAAGGAGCGACGTTTGACTTTTTCAAACTAAAATTGGCTGGAATTTAGATTGGATGCCATGTCGCGTTTGGCGAGCCCCTGATGCGCCTAAACAGTGGAAACCCCCCAAAAGTGACACCATTTTGGAAACTAGACCCCCTAAGGTACTTATCTAGATCTGTTGTGAGCACTTTGAACCCTCAAGTGTTTCACAAAAGTTTATAAAGCCTGGGTGTGAAAAAAAAAAAATCAATTTTCCACAAAAATGATTTTTTAGTCCCAAATTTTTGAATTTTCTCAAGGAAATTGGACCCCAAAAGTTGTTGTCCAATTTGTCCTGAGTACGCTGATACCCCATATGTGGGGGGGGAAACTGTTTGGGCGCACGGCAGGGCTTGGAAAGGAAGTAGTAACGTTTTGGAATGCAGACGTTAATGGGGGTCATGTTCCGTTTGCAGTGCCCCAGATGAGCCTAAACAGTGGAAACCCCCCACAAGTGACCCCATTTTGGAAACTAGACCCCCTTAGGAACTTATCTAGATCTTTGGTGAGCACTTTGAACCCCCAAGTGCTTCACACAAGTTTATAATGCCCGGGCATGAAAATAAAAAATCCTATTTTTTTCCCACAAAAATTATATTTTAGTCACTAATTTTTTATTTTCCCAAGGGTAACAGGAGAAATTGGACCACATAAGTTGTTGTACAATTTGTCCTGAGTACGCTGATACCCCATATGTGGGGGTAAACCACTGTTTGGGTGCATGGCAGAGTTTGGAAGGGAAGGAGCGCCGTCTGACTTTTTCAACGCAGAATTGGCTGGACGCCATGTCGTGTTTGGAGAGCTCCTGATCTGCCTAAACAGTGGAAACCCCCATAAATGACACCATTTTGGAAACTAGACCCCTCAAGGAACTTATCTAGATGTGTGATGAGAATTTTGAACCCCCAGGTGTTTCACTAAAGTTTATAACGTACAGCCGTAAAATAAAAAATCTTTTTTTTTTTTACAAAAATGATTTTTTTCGCCCCCAATATTTTATTTTCACAAGGGTAACAGAAGAAATTGGAACCCCAAAGTTGTTGTCCAATTTGTACTGAGTACACTGATACCCAATATGTGGGCGAAAACTACTGTATGGGCACACGTCGGGGCTCGGAAGGGAAGTAGTGACGTTTTGGATTGCAGACTTTGATGGAATGGTCTGGGGGCGTCATGTCACATTTGGAGAGCCCCTGATGCACCTAAACAGTGGAAACCCCCCACAAGTGACCCCATTTTGGCAAATAGACCCCACAAGGAACTTATCTAGATGTGTGGTGAGCACTTTGAACCCCAAAGTGCTTCACAGAAGTTTATAACGCACAGCCGTAAAAATAAAAAATCCTTTTTTTTTTACAAAAATGATTTTTTCGCCCCCAATATTTTATTTTCACAAGGGTAACAGGAGAAATTGGACCCCAAAAGTTGTTGTCCAATTTGTCCTGAGTACGCTGATACCCAATATGTGGGAGAAAACTACTGTATAGGCGCACGTCAGGGCTCGGAAGGGAAGTAGTGACGTTTTGGATTGCAGACTTTGATGGAATGGTCTGGGTGCGTCATGTCGCATTTGGAGAGCCCCTGATGCGCCTAAACAGTGGAAACCCCCCACAAGTGACCCCATTTTGGAAAATAGACCCCACAAGGAACTTATCTAGATGTGTGGTGAGCAGTTTGAACCCCGAAGTGCTTCACAGAAGTTTATAACGCACATCCGTAAAAATAAAAAATCTTTTTTTTTTTTTGCAAACATGATTTTTTCGCCCCAATATTTTATTTTCACAAGGGTAACAGGAGAAATTGGACCCCAAAAGTTGTTTCCCAATTTGTCCTGAGTACGCTGATACCCAATATGTGGGAGAAAACTACAGTATGGGTACACGTTGGGGCTCGGAAGGGAAGTAGTGACGTTTTGGATTGCAGACTTTGATGGAATGGTCTGGGGGCGTCATGTCGCATTTGGAGAGCCCTGATGCGCCTAAACAGTGGAAATCCCCAACAATTGACCCCATTTTGGAAAATAGACCCCACAAGGAACTTATCTAGGTGTGTGGTGAGCGCTATGAAGTCCCAAGTGCTTCACAGAAGTTTATAATGTACAGCCGTAAAAACAAAAAAATAATTTTTTTTGTACAAAAATGATATTTTCGCCCCCAGTTTTTTATTTTCCCAAGGGTAACAGAAGAAATAGGACAAATTGCACAATAACTCTTGGGGTCCAGAGTACGCTGATACCCCATATGTGGGGATAAACTACTGTTTGGACGCATGGCAGAGCTCAGAAGTGAAGGAGCACGTTTGACTTTTTCAACGCAGAATTGGCTGGAATTGAGATCAGACGCCATGTCACATTTGGAGAGCCCCTGATGTGCCTAAACAGCGGAAACCCCCCAATTCTAACTCCAACCCTAACCCCAACACACCCCTAACCCTAG
Source organism: Oophaga sylvatica (assembly GCA_033576555.1). NCBI lineage: Eukaryota > Metazoa > Chordata > Amphibia > Anura > Dendrobatidae > Oophaga > Oophaga sylvatica. Next base: position 4,166 of record JARQOD010009206.1, on the reverse strand, counting down.
TCCCAACCCTAACCACAAACCTAACTCTAACACACCCCTAATCCCAACCCTAACCCTAATCCTAACTTTAGCGCCAACCCTAACCCTAACTTTAGCCGCAACCCTAACCCTAACCCTAATGGGAAAATGGAAATAAATACATTTTTTTTATTTTATTATTTTTCCCTAACTAAGGGGGTGATAAAGGGGGGTTTGATTTACTATTTATAGCGGGTTTTTATGATTGGCAGCTGTCACGCTAAAAGACGCTTTTTATTGCAAAAAATAATTATTCTTACCGTTAATTCGGTTTCTAGTAGCATTCCACGACAGCATAGGAGGATGTCTCCTTGTCCTATTGGGGGACAGGAATACAGAGAGGTTAAAAACCCTCCCACCTCCCGTTAACCAGTGTTTTACCACCACATTTAGGAACGGTTACCTTTAGTATTCTCAGAACTTAATCCAAGAATTTCGGGAGGGAATTGGCGCTGTCGTGGAATGCTACTAGAAACCGAATTAACGGTAAGAATAATTCTTTTTTCTCTAGTAGCCTTCCACGACAGCATAGGAGGTATACCAACCAATTCAAATTTTAAGGGGGGGTTATGGCCTGGAGAACTTTCCGGCCAAAAGCTAGGTCCCGATTGGACCAAAAGTCCAATCTGTAATGCTTCGTAAAAGTATGCAATGAAGACCATGTTGCAGCCCTGCAAATCTGCTCAGACGAAGCTCCAGCTCTTTCAGCCCAGGATGTTGCTACGGATCTTGTTGAGTGGGCCTTCAGGCCCGCTGGTGGAGCTATATTCTGGGCCAAGTAAGCTTCAGATATGGTTTTCTTTATCCAAGTGGCGATTGTAGTTTTTGCCACTTTTTTACCTTTATTCTTACCGTGTAGGTGAACCAAGAGATTCTGGTCAGCTCTAAAAGATGATGAGAAATCAAGGTAGTGAAGAACAATTCTTCTAACATCCAGGGTATGGAACTGTTGTTCTTTTAGGTTTGCCGGTTTATTGCAAAAAGAAGGTAAAACTATGTCCTGTGATCGGTGAAAATCTGATACAACCTTGGGAAGAAAAGATGGATCAGGACGAAATATGATAGCGTCATCTCTGATGAGCAAATATGGTTCTCGTATTGAGAGGGCCTGTAATTCCCCTATTCTTCTGGCTGTGGAAATGGCGATCAAAAATGCTGTTTTACATGCTAGTAATTGAGGGAAACATGTCACCAAAGGTTCAAAGGGGGGTCCTGTAAGGCCCTTGAGAACTATGTTTAAGTCCCATGGTGGGACAATAATTTGTTTCCTAGGGTTCAGTCTGAGTGCTGACACCATGAATCTTTTAATCCACTTATGGCCCGCTAAATTTTGGTCATACACCGAACTTAGAGCTGACACCTGGACTTTTAATGTGTTTGGTCTGAGACCAAGTTCCAACCCTTTCTGTAAAAAGTCCAGTATTTTAGATATATCAGGACGCAATGGGTCTGGAATATCAGGGTGACACCAGGAGGAGAACTTTTTCCAGACCTTGTTGTAAATAGTATTATTTACTGGTTTCCTGGATTTTTGAAGAGTGGCGATCACAGGTCCTGAAAGTCCTTTCTCTCTGAGAACCCGGGCTTCAACAGCCAAGCTGCTAGGTTCAGTTTCCGGGGATCTGGATGATGGAGATGACCTTGTTGGAGAAGATCGACCTCCGGTTGCAACTGAATTGGTCCTTCTGCCCGTAACTCCAGAATGAGATGGAACCAACTTCTCTTTGGCCAGGCTGGAGCTACTAGTATGACCGGGACTTGATCGTCTAGGATTTTTCTCAGAGTTTTTGCCAGAAGAGGTATCGGGGAAAAACGTAGGCCAGTCGGAAATTCCAAGGGTGACTGAACGCATCTACCCCTAGGCATCCATCTCCTGGATTTAGGGAAAAAAATGTTTCTACCTGGGCATTCTGCCCCGAGGCCATCAAATCCACATCGGGAAGGCCCCACAACTCTGTAAGTGACCTGAAGACTTTTCTCTTTAGGCTCCATTCTCCTGGTTGCAGGTCTTGACGGCTCAGGAAGTCTGCCTGGTAATTCTCTGAGCCTTTCAGGTGAACTGCTGATAAGGAAAGGAGATTGGCTTCGGCCCATTGGAGAATCTGATTTGAAATGTTCCTCAGACTGTTGAATTTGGGGCTCCCTTGGTGCTTGAGATGAGCCACTGTAGTCATGTTGTCCGAAATAACTCTGACATGATAACCTGAGATTAGAGAACTGGCTGCCTGAAAGGCTTTTAGTACTGCCTTTAGTTCCCTATAGTTGGATTTGGCGCTGTCCTGCTGACACCATAGGCCCTGGAAGGGAGTCTGTAGCACCACTGCTCCCCAGCCTCTCGAACTTGCGTCGGTTGTCACTGTCAACAAGGGAGCTTGAGACCAGTCTATTCCCTTGCGTAGGTTTGAAAGATTTAACCACCAAGACAGGGAGGTTTTGACCCTTCCTGGAGTTCGTATCTTCTTGTTCAGCAAGGCAGGGTTTCCATTCCAATTTTCCAGAATGTGTGCCTGAAGAACTCTGGAATGGGCCTGAGCCCATGCCACGGATTGTATACAGGCTGTCATTGACCCTAGCAGGGACATAGCTGCCCTCAGCGATGGAGTTGTTTGACTTCTGAAGGCTAGAGTCTTGGATATCAGGTCTTGGCGGTGGTCGTCTGGTAGATATGAAGTCTGATTCTCTGCATCCAGGAGGACACCTAGAAACCTTATTACTTTTGAAGGTTGGAGTTGAGACTTCTTTATGTTGACGATCCAACCTAAACTCTGAAGGATGTCTCGAGTTTGGTGTAACCTTGTCTCGAGGATCCTGGCTGAGGGACCGATAATTAGAAGGTCGTCTAGATAGGGGACTATAGCCACTCCTTGTTTTCGAATATGAGCTATCGTTTCCGCCATAATCCTCGAGAATACCCTTGGGGCTGACGAAATGCCGAAGGGGAGTACTTTGAACTGAAAATGTACTATCTCGTGATCTAGACGGACCGCAAATCTCAGAAACTTCCGATGAAGAGGATGTATTGGAATGTGAAAATAGGCGTCTTTGAGATCTATGGTTGCCATAAACGAGTAACGGGTTATCAAGGGAATGGCTGACTTTACCGATTCCATCTTGAATCTCTGGTAGGAAACTGAATGGTTGAGGTTTTTCAGATTTATTATGATCCGAGCTTTCCCCGACGGTTTTTTTTACTATGAAAATGCGGGAGTAGTGGCCTTTCCCTTGCTCGTCTCGTGGAACCATGGATATTGCGTCTGAGGCTACCAGATTTTGGATCTCTGTAGCGATCAAAGATTGACTCTCTTGTGATGGTAGGGAGGTTACTATGAATAGTGGAGGAGGGGGAGACTCGAAATCTATTAAGAGACCATCTCTTATTACATTCAACACCCAGCGGCTGCTGGAAATCTTTTGCCAGTTGTTTAGGAATTTCGAGAGTCTCCCTCCTACCTGTTGGGAGTCATTGCTTCTCCTGTTGTGCCTGCTGGGGACGAGGATATTTTTAGGTTTCCCTTTTGCATGACTCCATCTTCCCGTCTTCCCTTTACCTATATACTGAGTAGGTTGAGCCCGGGAAGGTTGAAAAACTCACTTCTTGGGAGGCCTTTGTTCTGGAAGAGCTTTCTTCCTATCCGTGGCCTTTTCCAGGATGTCATCCAGGGCTGGCCCGAATACATAGTCGCCTTTAAAGGGAATGGAGCACAATTTAATTTTGGAAGTAACATCCCCGTTCCACATTTTAAGCCAGAGGGCTCTACGGGCCGAATTCGTTTGGACCAGGTTCCTAGCTGCTATACGTATGGATTCCAAAGAGGAGTCAGCTAAAAAACCCGCTGCTTTATGCAGGATAGGTAGAGAGTCTAGCATGTCATCTCTTGGAGTGCCCTGGGAGATATGAGTTTCCAGTTCCTGAAGCCAGCGATGAAGAGATCTGGCAACGCAGGTGGATGCTATATTACCCTTAAGGGCCGAAGTGGAAGTCTCCCAAGACTTTTTAAGAAGACTTTCGACTTTCCTGTCCATGGGATCTTTCAGTTGGGAGGAATCTTCAAACGGTAGTGCCGTTTTCTTTGCTACCCTCGCCACTTGTACGTCCCATTTGACAGAATTTTCATCCAGAGGAAATCTATTTTTAAACTCTGAAGGGA
>JARQOD010009205.1:0-32369 GCA_033576555.1 Oophaga sylvatica | reverse complement strand
AAAAGAACACAAATTAAAGGCTGAACTCTAAAACCTCTTGAAAACATTGAATTTTATGAAATTGGAACTGCATTGCTCTGTAAAGTACATGTTAAAAAATGAAGGAACATAGCGCACAAATTGGCTAATTTGGGTGGATTGTAAGGGGGTGCCACGCCTCTACCCCCTTAAAGTATAGTAAAGTGTTTTTCCATATATACAGCTCTGGAAAAAAATTAAGAGCCACCACATTAAAACCCTGTCATGGCACCCCATTCTCCAGACCTGAACCCCATTGAAAACCTCTGTATGTAATCAAGAAGAAAGAAAGTGGTCAAGGAGACCACAAAAACGACCACAGATCCGAAAGTAATAGAAAAATTATGTAAATCTTTATTGTACAATTATTCAATAGACAGGTGAACTTATAACAACAACGACAAAAATGAGTGCAACAACGGACAAAGCCACGCACCAATGGAAAATGCACAACGGGTCTAACCTGACAATATGTGATACTCGGGTTACTCTCAAAGCCTCATGGTAAAATATTCTCATACATTTCACATATTAATCAGACCTTACAGGAGTATCACAGACAGATATATTGGATCAGCTCTTAATGTTAGAGCTAGTTGCAGAAAAGCTCAAAGTCGATGGTCATATCCTGCATGTGCGTTACCATTGCCAGGAGTGCCGATACAAAATTAAAATGTTACCTTTTGTGATTTGTAGAAAGGGCACAATCAATTTCAGAGCAAAATCTGCAAAGAGCTCAGAGCCGATTATCATATCCGGGCATGTGCTTATGCCATATATCAAAAGTGCCGATATTCAATAAAGTTTTTACCTCTTGTAAGTATAAGAAACGGGACAGTCAGGTTACGTGAGGCCAGTGCGTGTGCCCCAACACAAAGTTTCGGATGCTCATCCTTCGTCGGGGGCATATCAGCACAGATAACGGACGCTTACAAATCGCCTGACCGAAAGTGGTCAGCCCGGACCGGGTGTGACGCATTCAACACCATAACAAAACCCGGCACGCCGAGCCCCGCCTGCGTCATGCGGCAGGAGCCAGGAAACAAGGGACCATGGCAACCAGAGCTCAAGACAACCGGAGACGGAGTGGAGTAGCCGGCCTAGTATGAATGCGTACAGGACCACGTCGCCACACTAAAGAAAAAGGGGGGGGCTGTCAACGTCAGGAAAAGGTAATGTCCAAGCATACCACTCTCAATTGTATGATTAACCTATCGATCACCATATTGATCTAATTGGGTCGTGTCAGAGACATAATGCAGATTCATTATGACCAATACAAATATATACACACACTATAAGCATAAAAAGAAAATACTCATGAAAAATGAATAAAAGAAATAGAAAGAAATATATATAAAACATAAAAAATACCAAATGAAATAAGATATACAAGCAAAAACAAAAAAAATAAGAAAAATCTATACAGAAATGGCAGTCTCAGTGGTGTAACTAACTAATCCCCCAGACACGATGTTACATCAATAAGACCAATTAACAAATGTACAACACAAACCCACTAGAACATAACGTGCAGTACTCTTAAAGGTCATATACATAAGAACACATACAAGGAGTTAATCAAATTTTAAATATGCTTAGAATATACAACATGAATAATTCATATGATGAAATTAAATGATAGATGACAGCGACACCAGCGAATAACAGTCCAAGCATATGGATAGTGAATACGAACAGTGACCTAAAATACATAAAAGCAAAATTAGACAAAGAATAAATTAAAACCGGTTAAAAACACCAAGGTGGTGCCATTTATCCATAGTACACCAATTACAACAGGCAGGCGGCACTTTTAATATATGGCATAAGCACATGCAGGATATGATCATCGGCTCTGAGCCTTTGCAGATTAGCTCTGACATTGATTGTGCCGTTTCTACACTCACAAGAGGTAACATTTTAATTTTGTATCGGCACTCCTGGCATATGGTATAAGCACATGCAGGATATGACCATTGACTTTGAGCTTTTCTGCGACTAGCTCTAACATTGAGAGCTGATCCAATATATCTGTGATACTCCTGTAAGCGTCTGATTAATATGTGAAATGAATGAGATATATTTACCATGAGGCTTTGAGAGTAACCAGTGATAAAAGATCTGCACATTTTTCGGAGGTCTCTGATGTTCAAACGTTTTTTCTTTAATAATGAGACACTTAAACTTTTTCCAACAGAAGAAGAGCAAGCAGCAATAAGAATATTGGAGGAATTGTCTGAGGAGCATGTTACACCAGAAGGAGGTAAGATACCTCCTAGTATTCGGCCACGCTCCAGGCGGTTCCCCCCACTCTCAAACTGTAACACTGTGGATTTATTTGTCAAAGTGGTGACGGCTGAATTGAACAAGATTCCTTGTCATATATATCGTGATAACCTGACCAGGGAGGAGCGGATGCGACTTAAGTACCTGCAGGATCTCCCTGATGTTGTCATTAAACCAGCAGACAAGGGGGGGAATATGGTCATTTGGACAAACACTATGTATGAGAAGGAGGCCTTTAGACAGCTGCATAATACAACTTGCTATAAAAAACTGACCTTCAACCCCTTGTCTGCCTTTGAGGGCAAGCTCAGGGAGATCCTGTCTAGGGCCATTAAGGAAGGTACTATTACAAAAGAACTGGGGTCAGCTTTGGTTGTGACTGAGCCTACAATATCTACGTTCTATCTACTCCCCAAAGTTCAAAAGAACGCATTAACACACCTGTTGTGAATGTTTTGGAAATTAATTCTGAGCAGAAGCTCCCTCTGGTGGTTACAAACAGTACTGAACCATTCAATGAGGATTGGCAATCAGGACTCACAGACTGGCTTGATATAAGGGAGGTTCCCTCCCATCATGGTTGCCGGTGATCAATTGTTCTTGTCTCAACTGTGGTTCCTGGTTCACTTGGAAGCTTGCTGTGTCTTGCCTCTTCTTCTGCTTTCAGATAAGATATTTTCTGTTTTTGTTTTTGTGCTTCCATTTGCATACATGTAGGAACGCTCCACGGCTGCCTTTAGTTGTGGTGGTTAGTCAGGGTACTGCAATCCAATAGATTCCAACCTCTCTGGTGCATTGCCGTTTTTGCCTGCTCTCCTCAGCTACCAAAACATAACAGTATCACCGGCCAAACTGAAAATTGTATGGTACTCACAGAAGGGAAAAATAGTGTGGAAAGAAAAAAGTTGTAAGAGTTGTCAGAGATTTTTTTTTTCTGTTTCTTGCATTTTTTCCCTCTTTTTCTCTGGGTGCTGAGGAGGATTTTTTTTTCTCTCAATGAAGCTTGCACAGCTGTCTGGCCGTGTGGATCAGCTTGCCACTGAGGTTCGGAGTATTGCTCTCTATCTTGCTGGGTTGCCGGTTGTGGAACCTAGGATTCCCATGTCAGATTTGTTTTTGGGAGATCGGGCCAATTTTCTGAATTTCAAAAATAACTGTAAGTTGTTTTTTGCCTTAAAACCTAAGTCCTCAGGGAACGCAGCACAGCAGGTTCAAATTGTCATCTCTCTCCTGCGCGGCGATCCTCAGGTTTGGGCTTTTTCCCTGTCACCTGGGGACCCTGTTTTGAGTGATGTTGATGCATTTTTTCTGGCTCTGGGGTTATTGTACGATGAACCTAATGTCACTGATCAAGCTGAAAGATCCTTGTTGGCATTAAATCAGGGGCTTGAGGACGCTGAGTTGTACTGTCAGAAATTCCGAAAATGGGCAGTCCTAACCAAATGGAATGATGATGCTTTGGCAGCCCTTTTTCGAAAGGGGCGGTCAGAGAATGTAAAAGATGTTATGGTGGGTTTCCCTGCTCCCTCGGTCTCAATTATTCTATGTCATTAGCGATTCAAATTGACAGACTTTGCGTGAGCGTAGAGGTATGCGTGGAATAGTGTTGCCTTGTGAGCCAGTTTTCTGAACCCATGCAGTGTGATAGAGTGGCTTCTGGGCACAGCGTCATGAGTTTCGAAAACGCAATGGGTTATGTTTCTACTGCGGTGATGCCTCTCATGCTATTTCAGTCTGCCCTATGCGGGGAAGACGTTTTGCACGCTCAGTTTCTTGGGTAGTGTTCAGACTAAATTTCTGTTGACTGTTACCCTGATTTTCTCCCTGTCCACATTTTCTGCTGAGGCTTTTGTTGATTCGGGAGCAGCTATTAACCTGATGGATTTTGATTTTGCCAGACGTTGTGGGTTTCCCTTGATACCCCTACGGAAGTCTATTCCCCTACTGGGGATTGATTCTACCCCTTTGACTGAGAATAAACCCCAGTTTTCTACTCAGGTGATAATGAGGGTGAACCTGATCATCAGGAGAGTTGCAAATTTTTGGTACTGTATAATCTGCATGACATTATTGTACTAGGTTTCCCTTGGTTACAGTCTCATAATCCTGTTTTGGATTGGAAATCTGTGTCTGTAACCAGTTGGGGCTGCCAATGTGTTAATGCCAACACTCCTGTTTTTTCTGCCTCTCCCCAATCTCAGGATGTTCCTGACTTTTTGACTGATTTTTCTGATGTGTTTAGCGAAAGTAAATCTGCATCCTTGCCCCCCCCCATAGGAGCTATGACTGCACTATTGAATTAGTGCCTGGTAGTAAATTCCCTAAAGGTCGCCTTTTTAACTTGTCTGTACCTGAACATGACGCTATGCGGTCTTATATCAAGGAGTCATTGGAGAAGGGTCATATCAGACCATCCTCTTCACCCTTGGGTGCCGGTTTTTTCTTTGTGGCCAGAAGGATGGTTCATTAAGGCCGTGTATTGATTATCGTCTCTTGAACAAGATCACTGTGAAATATCAAATCATCTTACCCTTGATTTCTGATCTGTTTTCCAGGGTGAAAAGTGCTACTTGGTTTACCAACTTGACCTCAGGGGGGCGTATAACCTTATTCGCATTAAGCACGGGAAGAATGGAAGATGGCAGTTTAATACCCCTGAGGGGCATTTTGAGTACCTAGTGATGCCCTTTGGGCTCACTAATGCTCCTTCGTCTTCCAGTCCTTCATGAATGACATTTTCAGGGATTTTGTGGATAAATTTCTGATTGTTTATTTGGATAATATCTTGATTTTTTCCAATGACTGGGACTCTCATGTGAAACATGTTCGGACTGTGTTCCAGATTTTGAGAGAGAATGCTCTGTATGTGAAGGGATCAAAGTGTCTTTTTGGCGTACAGAGGATCTCATTTCTGGGATCATTTTGTCCCATCTGTTATTGAAATGGACCCGGTCAAGGTTCAGGCCATCTGTGATTGGGTCCAACCTACTTCATTAAAGGCTCTTCAGAGATTCTTGGGTTTTGCCAATTTTTATCGTAAATTTATTGGTAATTTCTCTGTTATTGTTAAACCATTGACTGATTTGACCAAAAAGGGTTCTGATGTGGTGAATTGGCCTCCTGAGGCAGTCTCTGCGTTTCAGGAACTTAAGCAGAGATTCACTTCTGCTCCTGTTCTACGGCAGCCTGATGTTTCTCTGCCATTTCAGGTGGAGGTTGATGCCTCTGAAATTGGGGCAGGTGCCGTTTTGTCCCAAAGAGATCCAGAGACCTCTAAAGTAACCCTTGTGCCTTTTTCTCTCGAAAATTTTCTCCAACCGAACGTAATTATGACGTGGGTAATCGGGAGTTATTGGCCATGAAGTGGGCTTTTGAAGAGTGGAGACATTGGCTGGAGGGAGCCAAACATCAGGTGGTGGTCCTCACGGACCATAAGAATCTGGTTTATCTGGAATCAGCCAAGCGACTTAATCCTAGACAGGCCAGGTGGGCCTTGTTTTTCACACGTTTTAATTTTGTGGTTTCCTTTCTTCCTGGCACTAAGAATGTTAAGGCGGATGCCCTATCGAGGAGTTTCCTTGCGGACTCTCCTGAGTTATCTGATCCTGCTGTTATTTTGAAAGAGGGTGTAGTTCTTTCCGCCATCTCGCCCAATTTGAGACTGGCTCTGGAAGGGTGTCAGGAGGATAAACCCGAGCGCTGCCCTATTGGGAAATTGTTTGTCCCAGACCGGTGGAAAAAGAGTGTGATGTCTGAGATTCATTGTTCCGCGTTGGCCGGTCATCTCGGAATTTTTGGTACCAGAGACTTGGTTAGTCGGTCCTTTTGGTGGCCTACTTTGTCTCGTGACGTCAGGGATTTGTGCAGTCCTGTGGGATTGCTCTCGCTCCAAGCCTTGCTCTCGCTCTAGTGGTTTGTTGATGCCAATGCCTGTGCCCAAGAGACCATGGACCCATATCTCTATGGATTTATTTCGACCTCCCTGTTTCTCAGAGAATGACCGCTATCTTGGTGATTTGTGATAGGTTTTCCAAATTATACATCTTGTGCCATTACCTAAGTTGCCTTCCTCCTCGAATTGGTGCCTTTGTTCCTTCAGCACGTGGTTCGGTTACACGGCATTCCTGAGAACATTGTGTCTGACAGAGGAGTCCAGTTTGTTTCCAGATTTTGGAGGACTTTTGTTCTAAACTTGGTGTTCAATTGTCTTTCTCCTCGCTTTTTATCCTCAGACCAATGGACAAACTGAGAGAACAAACCAGACATTGGATGACTTATCTGAGATGCTTTGTGTCTGCTGATCAGATGACTGGGTCTCTTTTTTGCCTTTGGCTGAGTTTGCTCTTAATAATAGGGCTAGCTCTGCCACTTTGATGTCTCCATTTTTCTGCAATTTTGGGTTTCACCCTCGATTTTCTTCGGGACAGACGGAGGCTTCTGTCTGTCCGGGTGTTGACTCTGTTGTGGAGCGTATGCAGCAGATTTGGGACCAGGTAGTGGAGAGGTTGTCCCTCTCTCAAGAGAAGGCCCAGTGGTTTGCCAACCGGCATAGGACTGATGGTCCTCGGTTTAAAGTGGGGGACTTGGTCTGGTTGTCCTCAAGAAATATCCCTATGAGAGTTGCATCTCCTAAGTTTAAGCCTAGGTTCATTGGACCTTATAAGATCATGGAGATTCTTAATCCTGTTTCCTTTCGTTTACCTCTTCCAGGGACATTTAAGATCCATAACGTGTTCCACAAGTCCTTATTGAAGAGGTTTGTCGAGCCAGTGGTTCCTATGGCTGTGCCTCCTGACCCTGTTTTGGTTGAGGGCAATCTGGAGTATGTGGTTGAGAAAATATTGGATTCTCGTTTTTCTAGACGGAAACTCCAGTATTTGGTTAAGTGGAGAGGTTATGGTCAGGAGGACAATTCTTGGGTGTTTGCTTCGGACATCCATGCTAGGAGACTGATCCGTGCGTATCACCGAGCTCATCCTGACCGACCTGGTTGCACAAATGAGGGTTCTGTGACCCCACCTCAAGGGGGGGGTACTGTTGTGAATGTTTTGGAAATTAATTCTGAGCAGAAGCTCCCTCTGGTGGTTACAAACAGTACTGAACCATTCAATGAGTATTGGCAATCAGGACTCATAGACTGGCTTGATATAAGGGAGGTTCCCTCCCATCATGGTTGCCGGTGATCAATTGTTCTTGTCTCAACTGTGGTTCCTGGTTCACTTGGAAGCTTGCTGTGTCTTGCCTCTTCTTCTGCTTTCAGATAAGATATTTTCTGTTTTTGTTTTTGTGCTTCCATTTGCATATTTCTCTGCATTTCTGTGAGATTGCCAGGTTCCCCCCCCCCCCCCCCCGGGGAGCTTGGGCTTCTCTCAGTTCCGCTAGAGCCATTGTTATTTGTTCATTTGCCTTCTCCAGTTTTTTTTTCAGTGGCTGCGGCTTAGTTTTGTTACACCAGAGAACTGATTTAGGTGGTAGAGGTCGTGTGATCTCAGGTGTTTTTGCAGTCGGTAGAGTTGGCATTTTTTAGGGTTTTTTTGGATTGCAGTGAGTATCCTTTCTATCCTTTTCTGTCTAGGCAGATTGGGCCCCAGCGTTTGCTCATACTATTTTCTGTCTGTGTCTGTATTTCCTCTTGTCTAACCGCCATTACATGTTTGGGGGCTTCCTATGTTCTTTGGGGATCTTCTCCGGGGCAGATAGCTTTCCTCTTTCTATCTTTAGGTGTAGTTAATCTCTCAGGCTGTGACGAGGCGTCTAGGACCAACGTAGGAACGCTCCACGGCTGCCTTTAGTTGTGGTGGTTAGTCAGGGTACTGCAATCCAATAGATTCCAACCTCTCTGGTGTATTGCCGTTTTTGCCTGCTCTCCTCAGCTACCAAAACATAACACCCCCCCTGGTCGTCCCATTGTTTCGGGTCGGGGGAACTACCTGGAGCGGGTCAACCAGTGGATTGACTCTATGCTGCAACCTCTGGTTGAGAAACTACCTTCCTTTTTAAAAGATACAAATCAGTTGCTCCGTAGAGTCGATGGGTTGTTCTTAGACTCCGACTCTGGTGACAGTCGATGTGGAGTCGCTATACACCAGTATCAGACACTGTGATGGACTACGTGCCATAGAATTTTTTCTACAGACCTCCAATATTTCTTCTGCTCTGAAGGACTTTGTACTTGAGGTATTGGAGTTCACTTTGACCCATAACTTCTTCGTTTTTAAGGGGTCCTTTTTCCTGCAGACCCAGGGAACAGCCATGGGAGCGGCCTTTGCGCCCTCCTATGCCAATCTGTTCCTGGGTCTGTGGGAAAGGGACCTCTGTTGTGAATGGGTTTGAGATGAGTTCTGAGCAGAGGCTCCCTCTGGTGGTTACAAGCGGTACTAGTGAAGATTGTGAGGACTGGAATCAGGTGTTACTGACTGGTCTTATATAAGGGAGTCATTTTCCCATCAGGGTTGCCGGTGATCAATTGTTCTGGTCTGAATCCTTCTTTCCAGTTTCCCTTGTAGCCTGCTGTATCGTGTCTGCATCTCCTGCTATCAGATAAGACATTTTCTGCTTTTGTGTTTGTGCTATATTTTTGCATTTTGTCCTGTACTTCTGTGGGGGCCTTCAGGGTCCCCTCCGGGGGCTTTGCCCTCTCAGTTTGTTCAGCCACTGAGTTTTGTACTTTTGCTTTTTCCAGTTTTTTCAGTGGCTGCTGTTTTGATTTTGTTACACCAGAGAGCTAATTTAGGTGGTAGAGGTCGTGTGATCTCAGGTGATTTTGAAATTAGTAGAGTTGGTGCTTTTCAGGGTTTTCTGGGATTGCAGTAAGTACCCTTCCTATCCTTTTCTATTTAGATAGTTTGGGCCCCAGCGTTTGCTCATACTATTTTCTTTCTGTGTCAGTATTTCCTCTTGTCTAACCGCCATTACATGTTTGGGGGCTTTCTATTATCTTTGGGGTTCTGCTCCGGGGCAGATAGCTTTCCTATTTCTATCTTTAGGTGTAGTCAGTTTCTCAGGCTGTGACGAGGCGTCTAGGACCAACGTAGGAACGCTCCACGGCTGCCTCTAGTTGCGGTGGTTAGTCAGGGTACTGCAATCTCATAGATTCCAACTGCTCTGGTGTATTGCCTTTTTTACCTGCACTCCTCAGCTACCGAAACATAACAGACCTCCTCCTGTCAGATCGGCAGGAGTCTATGGACTGCGTCCTCTTTTGGGCGCGATACATAGACAATATCCTGCTGATCTGGCAGGATTCTACTGTCTCACTTGAGAGATTCTTTCAATGGCTGAATGATATTGATCGGAATATCAAATTGACATTCAGTCATGACTCCTGTTCTATTTTTCGTTTATGCCTCTGACACGATTGTGGTAACGGGTTACTTTTATTGTGTACATGTTCTCTCAGCCACCATTACATGAATGCTTCCTGTCTCGTGCTCTTACCAACGAGTCCCTCCTTTCTATCCTCTCAATACATCCAGGTAGTGAGACCCCTAGAGGCGGCTCAGCATATAACATATTGCTACATCCTTTGTCTTTTAGCTGAAGAAATAACTAAGCTAATATAATTAACATACATGTGAACATTTCAATATTCAAGATATTGGTGACATAAACATAACTGGCAAGCATCATGCTATTAAGATACTTTAAAATACTTGGTTGTATATATAGTCCTTGAGGTGTGCTGGCTTTGTGATCATTCTGCCCGATCTAGTAACATACGATGCGTTACTGCCACTATTCGGTGGTTCTCTCGATTCGGTAGTTACCGCATCTGGTATTGCCTGTCTCCGACCGGAATCTCAACACTGAACCTGGGCCATCCTTGTAGCCTCTCTGCTTAGACTTGCTGTTTCCTCATCTTGGATATGAGGATACTGTTCATATGACCATGTATCAAATCCTTCTTGCATTTTCCTCAGATGTCTCCGATTTCTCCTTAGTTTTCTTCCCTCCTCTGTCACAATCTCGTAGGATCTAGGTCCTAGTTTCTGGAGCACCTTTGCTTTTCTCCATTGTTTGTCATATTTGCTCGGCTGCATCCTGATGTTGTCATTTTGTCTCAGTTCTGGTAGATCTTTTGCCGACTGATTATAATAGAACGCTTGTCTATCCTGATTTTTCTTTAGTTTTGACCTCATTCCCCTCACCAGATTTGGCTTCAGAAGACGACTAGCTGTTGGTATGAGTGTCCTTGTCCGTTTACTCAGAAGCCTCTGTGCTGGGCTGCTGTCTAGACCTTGGGAAGGTGTGTTTCTGTGGTCCAGTATAGATAGATATACATCTGTCCCTGCCTGTTTCGCTCTCTTAATCAACTTCTTTGCTGTTTTCACCGCTGATTCCGCTTTGCCATTGCTTTGAGGATATCCAAGAGTTGATGTATTGTGTTCAAATTCCCATAACTTGCTGAACTCCTTGAACTCTTCTGACCTAAATTGAGCGGCATTATCAGTAAAAACAATCTCTGGAATCCCATATCTGGCAAAATGAGCCTTGAGTTTTTTAATAACTGTTCTTGCTCTTGTATCCTTCAAATGGTCCACTTCCCAAAAGTTAGAAAAATAGTCCACAGTTACCAGGTATTCTCTTTCCTCCAATGTGAACAAATCTATTCCTATTTTTGACCATGGTCTATTTGGAACGGCATGCAGTTGCAATGGCTCTTTCGGTTGTTTATCCCCGCCGGACGCACATATCTCACATTGTGCTATGTAACTTTTTATGTGATCATTCATACCCGGCCAATAAACTGATTCTCTTGCTCGCTGCAAACATCCTTCAATGCCCAAGTGGGACGAGTGTAATTTCTGTAGTATGTCTCTTCTCAGAGTCTCCGGTATCACTGCCCTTTCTCCCTTTATGATGATTCCTTGGTGTACTGACAGTTCATCTCGTATATGGAAGAATGGAGCAACTTCCTTTGGAGCATGCTGCTTATATTTTGGCCAGCCCTGCAGGATCACAGTTTTTAATATCTGTAGTGCTTTATCTTTTCTGTGAAGGTCTGTATTGGTTTCAGTTTATCTTTAGATACTGCAAGATAATCACACATATTGATGTTGTCCATTTCTCGTCCTTTATCCTCTGAGTTGGGTAAGTACGCTCTGCTTAGAGTATCTGCAATTACCAAGTCTTTTCCTGGACAATATCCAATTTCATAATCATATTTTTGAAGTCGCAGAAGCATGTGCTGCAGTCTTTTTGGTGCATTTAGTAGTGGTTTTTTTGTAATGCTCTCCAACTGTTTGTGATCTGACTGTACTGTTACCTGTCTACCGTATGTGTACTGATGAAACCTTTCCATTCCAAACACCACAGCTAGTAACTCCTTTTCGATTTGGGCATATCCCTGCTCTGTCGGTGTTAGCGCTTTGCTTGCAAATGTGATTGGTTGCCGCTCTTGCATTAATGTGGCACCTAGGCCTTTTTCTGACGCATCACATTGGACTACCACCTCTAACTGTGGATCAAAATATTTTAAGGTTGCTGTGTCTGCAATGGCTGTCTTTACTGATTGGAAAGCCATCTCCTGTGCTTCTGTCCATTCCCACAACACATCTTTGTGAGTTAGCTGTCTCATTGGCTCACACATGTCTGATAGATTCTTGCAAAACTTGGACAGATAATTCACCATGCCCAAAAATCGTTGTACTCCACACACATCTGTTGGGGTAGGCATCTCTTGTATCACCTTCACCTTTTCCGGATCCACTTTCACTCCATTTGAGGTTAGCAGATGTCCTATATATGGCACTTCCGTCATTTTCAGTTTCAACTTTTCCAAGTTCAACTTTATCCTTTTTTCTCTACACCTATCTAAAAATCGTAGCATCCTTGTATCGTGATTCTTTATTGCAGATTGCATATCGTCACCTTCTCCCACTATTAATATATCATCTGCTATCGTCTTTACCCATGGGAGTCCTTCCAAAGCTTGCATCAACTTCTGCTGAAATATTTCTGGAGCTGGTGTCAGTCCCATGGGCATTCTCAGCCATTTACGGCGACCAAATGGAGAAGAAAACGTTGTCAATAAACTGGATTCTTCATCCAGTTCCACATGCCAAAATCCATTTTTTACGTCACAAACTGAAAATATTTTTGCCTTTGATAAATCTGGTAGCACATCCTCTATTGTAGGCATCGGATAGTGATTCCTTTTTAGAGCTTTGTTGAGTGGTTTGGGATCGATACAAATTCTTAGTTTTCCTGATGGTTTCTGCACTATGACCAAACTACTTATCCAGTCTGTGCTCTGATGGACGACTTCTATCATGCCTCGCTTTTCTAAATCCTGTAGTTCTTCTTTCAATGGCTGAAGTAGCGCTACAGGCACTTTTCTTGTCGGTAATCTGGTAGGTTGTACTGTGTTATCAATTTCCAGTTTGTGTTTTCCTTCAAAACATCCATCACCCTCAAATATATCCGCATACTGTGTTTTTATAATCTGTAAATCTAGATTGCTGTCTGCTTTTGGGATATCCTTCATACTCTGTTTGAATTCCACAGACATAATGTTATGGAATTGTACCTTTATTAAGTCCATTGCCTGAACTGCTTTTATACCTAGTAACGGTATGTGGTCACCACCCTGCAGCACTGTAAATTGGGCTCTATAACTCTTTCTGTTGCATGGGTTACTAACCTTCAGTTTGCATGTCCCAAGAGGTTTCAGTATCGTTTTGTTGTACATCATAAGTACCTTATCAGTAGGTTCAATGGACACCTGTTCATTTAGTAGATCCTCCGGTATGACATTGCAACTTGCTCCACAGTCCAACTGAAATCTAATGGGTTTGTCAATTAATAAAAGAGTTGCAAACAGTTGTCTTGTATCTTTAGGTTCTGGCTGTCTGACTGTATTGACATTCTCTGTTGCAGACTGTAGCTGTATCCATGTAATATCTTCTGCACTGTCACTGTCATTGTCCTGTGTCACACTGTGAATTTCTCTGTGCTTTTTAAAGGGCTTAGAGTCTGCAGAGAGCTGCGAAATGATTCATCTTACCACAGGTCCTGCAGCTTTGTCCATATGCTGGACACTTCTCTTTGTCTCTCTCATGTCTTCAGCCACAGTATCTGCATTGGACTGTTCTCGCTTGGTGCTCTGCTTTTCCTCTTATGGTTACTGCATATACTGGCTCCTCAGTGGTGTCTGCCATCATCTTCAGGCTGTCTCTTGTTAGCTCTGCAGCTCTGCTTATTTGCATGCATTTCTCTAGGGTTAACTCCCCTCTCTCAGCAGTCTCTCTCTAAAGATACTGCCACACTAAACAACATCGCTAACGGGATCGCTAAAAAACGTCACTATTTAGCGATCCCGTTAGCGATGTTGTTGTGTGCGGCATCTACCAGCGACGTGGCCCCTGCTGAGATCCTGCTGTGATCTCGCTCGTCGTTCTCATCGTTCCGGACCCTATTTTTATCGTCGGCGCCCCGCTGGTAAGTATATATCGCTGAGTGTAGCACCTTTTGTTAGCGATTTAGCGGTACTTTTGTACCGCTAAAGTCGTTAAGGAGATCGCTAACCGCGATAGAGTCCTTAACGACATCGCTAAATTAGGCTGCTACTAGCGATATAGAAACAATCCCGCTAGCGATCGCATTAGTATGCGTCGTTATCGTGATCGCTAGCGGAATTGTTTAGTGTGGCAGTACCTTTAGCTGTGGCTCTCTGATGCCGCACACTATTCTATCTCTGATAAGAGAATCTCTGATATCTCCAAAGCTGCATGTTGCTGCCAGTCTTTTCAGCTCAGTCACATATGCGTCTATATTCTCTCCATCTCCTGATTTCTGGTGAAAAACTTAAATCTTTCCACTGTCTCATTCTTCTTGGGGTCACAGTGCTTATCAAATGCCTGTACAATGTCTGCCAGACTGTCCGTACCGTCCTGGATCAGGGTCTGAGCAAGTTCTCTGCCTTTTTCTCCAATCAGATAGTAGAAGAGCTTCACCTTACGCTTCTGATCATTGGTGTCTACTGTAAGATCCACATACAGAGTAAACTCCTCCTTCCAATGTCTCCAGGTCTGCAATAGATTTGAGGACATGATGTCTAGTCTCTGAGGAGGTTTTAATGCGGTCTCCATTATGCTGTACTGTGGGCACTGTACTTACAGTTGAGCTTTATACCACAAGCTGCCTGGATTGTCTGTCCACTTGTTCTTTATAGGTTCAGCCCTGCTGCCACCATGTTCTATTTTTCGTTTATGCCTCTGACACGATTGTGGTAACGGGTTACTTTTATTGTGTACATGTTCTCTCAGCCACCATTACATGAATGCTTCCTGTCTCGTGCTCTTACCAACGAGTCCCTAATTTCTATCCTCTCAATACATCCAGGTAGTGAGTCCCCTAGAGGCGGCTCAGCATAAACATATTGCTAGAACTCCAACAAGATTGAATTTCTAAATGTTACATTGATGAGGGATGCTGATCAGATGATTCAGACAAGTATTTTTAGAAAGCCTACCGCAACTAACGCGTTGTTGCACGCCTCTTCCTCCCACCCAGCACATATGATAAGAGCCAATGGGTCAGTTCATACGTTTAGGTCGTATTTGCTCGACAGACGTTGACTATGAAAGACAGGCAAATGACCTAAAAAGACGATAGTCGAGAAGGGATATAGTAATAGGTCTATCAAGAAGGCCTATAACAAGGCTAAATATAGCCAAAGAAACAAATTGCTTTATAGACCCGAAGATAGGTCTCAGAAATCTGACCCGATTAGGTTCATTACCACCTTCAACTCGCAATCTGAGAATATTAGGAAAGTGCTAGAAAAAGCATGACCAATTCTAAAAACGGACCCCATTCTTGAAAAAATAATACCAGCTAAACCTATGATCACCTACAGACGTTCTAAAAACTTACATGAGTATTTGACCCGTAGCCATTACCAGGGTAACCCCCCTAAAACTTTTTTGGATGGTATAAATAACCGTAAGGGATGCTTTACATGCGGGCATTGTAGCATGTATAAATGTGGATCGCAGTGACTCCTTTATGGACTCATCTATGACTAGAACTTATAAAATACAGAAATTCATTACGTGCACCACAAAATACGTAATCTACTATGCCACATGCCCATGCTCCCTGATTTATGTCGGCCTCACCACACGTCAACTGAAGGTTCGAATCAGGGAGCATGTTTTAGGCATAGAGGCAGCGGCTAGTGAAGAGGATTTGTCAATGCTCAAAACGATCCCAAGGCACTTTAAGACCCATCATCAATACGATAGTAGGGCCCTGCGAGTAAAGGGCATTGATTGTCTCAAGTTGGGGATTCGGGGAGAGGCGGCCTCACAACATCTGGCTCAATTAGAGACCAGATGAATTTGGACTTTAAACACAGTCCATCCCAATGGTCTAAATGAAAACCTCAATTTTGCATCGTTTCTGTGATCGCCTGCCTGTTGTAATTGGTGTACGATGGATAAATGGCACCACCTTGGTGTTTTTAAACGGTTTTAATTTATTCTTTGTCTAATTTTGCTTTTATGTATTTTAGGTCACTGTTCGTATTATATATTTACACCACTGAGACTGCCATTTCTGTATAGATTTTCTTATTTTTTGTTTTTTTGCTTGTATATCTTATTTCATTTGGTATTTTTTATGTTTTATATATATTTCTTTCTATTTCTTTTATTCATTTTTCATTTTTCATGAGTATTTTCTTTTTATGCTTATAGTGTGTGTATACAGTCAGGGCCAGAAATATTTGGACAGTGACACAATTTTCGCGAGTTGGGCTCTGCATCCCACCACATTGGATTTGAAATGAAACCTCTACAACAGAATTCAAGTGCAGATTGTAACGTTTAATTTGAAGGGTTGAACAAAAATATGTGTTAGAAAATGTAGGAATTGTACACATTTCTTTACAAACACTCCACATTTTAGGACGTCAAAAGTAATTGGACAAATAAACATAACCCAAACAAAATATTTTTATTTTCAATATTTTGTGGCGAATCCTTTGGAGGCAATCACTGCCTTAAGCAGGGCCGGATTAACGTAGGGGCTGATGGAGCTGCAGCTCCAGGCCCCTTGTTAGAGATAGGCCCATCCCCCGGCCCAGCCAGCCGCTTGTTATCTAGTGGCTCTCTGCTCTCCTCCCTTCCCTGTGCTGCTGACGTCAGCCTGGTGATGGAGGGGGAGGGGAGGAGCCAGGAGAGACTGTGTGCTGGAGGGGGAGAGAGGAAACCTGGTGCTGAAAGTACTATAGGAGAGGAGTCGGCAGCAGCACAGTGTTATCTCATTCACCCAATCCAGAAGCAGGATGTAAATGAAGGCAGAACATGTGACCACAGAGCAGCCAGTCACAGCTCACCTTTCACTTGTCCTCATCCATGCA
This sequence comes from Oophaga sylvatica, assembly GCA_033576555.1. NCBI lineage: Eukaryota > Metazoa > Chordata > Amphibia > Anura > Dendrobatidae > Oophaga > Oophaga sylvatica. Next base: position 15,697 of record JARQOD010009205.1, on the reverse strand, counting down.
CTGTCTTCTTACAGCTTTGCCTATTGGCATCCTGCCCTGTGTTCAGTGTCACGTTGTAGTGACGGTCCCTGTCTGGAGGAGAGAGTTAGAGACAGGCAGGCAGAGGTGTGTGTGCTGTTACAAGAATCCCAGCCATATTACAGTGAAAGCAGATGGAGAATCCTGAAGTCTCTGCACAGGTTTGTGTTATAAAGTGTGTGGTTTCTGACAAATTCCATCAGTAGCATTGAATGGCCCATAGTATATATAATGCAGCATTGAGAGGCCCATTCTAGTATATAGCGCAGCATTGAATGGCCCATAGTATATATAGCGCAGCATTTAGAGGCCCTCTCAATGCTGCGCTATATATTCTATGGGCCATTCAATGCTGCGCTATATATACTATGGGCCATTCAATGCTGTGCTATATATACTATGGGCCATTCAATGCTGCGCTATATGGGCCTCTCAATGCAGCATTATATATACTATGGGCCTCTCAATGCTGCGCAACTATGGGCCTCTCAATGCTGCATTATATATACTATGGGCCATTCAATGCTGCATTATATATACTATGGGCCATTCAATGCTGCGCTATATATACTATGGGCCATTCAATGCTGCATTATATATACTATGGGCCATTCAATGCTGCATTATATATACTATGGGCCATTCAATGCTGCGCTATATATACTATGGGCCATTCATTGCTGCATTATATATACTATGGGCCATTCAATGCTGCATTATATTTACTATGGGCCATGCAATGCTGCGCTATATATACTATGGGCCATTCAATGCTGCGCTATATATACTATGGGCCATTCAATGCTGCATTATATATACTATGAGCCATGCAATGCTGCGCTATATATACTATGGGCCATTCAATGCTGCGCTATATGGGCCTCTCAATGCTGCATTATATATACTATGGGCCTCTCAATGCTGCGCAACTATGGGCCATTCAATGCTGCATTATATATACTATGGGCCATTCAATGCTGCATTATATATACTATGGGCCATGCAATGCTGCGCTATATATACTATGGGCCATTCAATGCTGCGCTATATATACTATAGGCCATTCAATGCTGCATTATATATACTATGGGCCATGCAATGCTGCGCTATATATACTATGGGCCATGCAATGCTGCGCTATATATACTATGGGCCATTCAATGCGGGCATTATAATACTATGGGCCATGCAATGCTGCGCTATATATACTATGGGCCATGCAATGCTGCGCTATATATACTATGGGCCATTCAATGCTGCATTATATATACTATGGGCCATGCAATGCTGCGCTATATATACTAGGGCCATTCAATGCTGCATTATATATACTATGGGCCATGCAATGCTGCGCTATATATACTATGGGCCATGCAATGCTGCGCTATATACTAGAATGGGCCTCTCAATGCTGCGCTATATATACTATGGGCCATGCAATGCTGCGCTATATATACTATGGGCCATTCAATGCTGCATTATATATACTATGGGCCATGCAATGCTGCGCTATATGGGCCTCTCAATGCTGCATTATATATACTATGGGCCATGCAATGCTGCGCTATATGGGCCTCTCAATGCTGCATTATATATACTATGGGCCATTCAATGCTGCGCTATATATACTATGGGCCATGCAATTCTGCGCTATATGGGCCCCCTCAATGCTGCATTTATATACTATGGGCCCCATTCAATGCTGCGCTATATATACAAATGGGCCATGCAATGCTGGCATTATATATACTATATGGGCCATTCAATGCTGCATTATATATACTATGGGCCATTCAATGCTGCGCTATATATACTATGGGCCTGCAATGCTGCGCTATATGGGCCTCTCAATGCTGCATTATATATACTATGGGCCATTCAATGCTGCGCTATATACTAGAATGGGCCTCTCAATGTCGCCCTATATTACTATGGGACATTCAATGCTGCGCTATATACTAGAATGGGCCTCTCATGTTGCCCTATATTACTATGGGACATTCAATGCTGCACCATATACTAGAATGGGAGCGTTTAAATGCCCTCTCTCTGTTATGTATTGAAAATAGATTGCTGAATGAGCTTAATCTTGATTCTGCAATTGAGGAATTTGCAAGCAAAAAAGCACGAAAAGTGAATGTGTAGTTTAATTTTCTTCTACCAGTTTGATTTATTTACGATAAAACACAGTTTAGCGTTCAGTGAATAACCCTGTTTATTTGCCTCATAAGTTACTATCAGCGTGATAACCATAACAGACTTTCTATATCCACCAGAATGGGCCACTCAGTGTTGCCATATATGTGTATGGGGCCTCTCTGACGCAATATTACTAATGTGGCTATGTATGGCAGTATTATTGAGATGGCTATGTGTGGCAGTATTAAGGGGCTGTGTGTGGCACTATAAGAGGGCTATGTGTGGCAGTATTAAGGGCCGTTTAGACTGTCCAAATTCTTGTCTGATCGGCCGGACTTTAATTTTTTCCCAGGGTGCCCTGAGGCTGAGAAGGTTGAGAAAAACTGCTATAGGAGACGTCAAACTGAGGTGTGAGTTGTGTGTTCCTGTGGAGCAGGTACTAATGTTATAATACATCTTGTGCTGCTGACATATATACAGACATGTTATTGCTATGTATAGCTGTGGTACTGGTAATAAGCAGGTACTAATGTTTTACATAGATGTGCTGCTGACATATATACACACACAGTACTGGTATATATGGCTGTGATACTGGTATATAGGCAGGTACTAATGTTATTAGATGGGCTGCTGACATACATACAGACAGAGAACTGGTATATATAGCCGTGGTATGGTATATACGCAGGTATTAATGTTATATGTAGATGTGCTGCTGACATATATACAGACAGGTGGCCAATCAGTGGCTACTGTCTGAAGTTCTGGCATGGTGGCCGCCATCATGCTAGGAGTTCTGACAGTGACTGCTGCAGCGGATGATTGTCACACCTGTCCGGCGCATAATCTCATTACTTGGACCTTGCCATTAATATGGAGGTTGATTGGGGATTGTGATCCACCAGCTGCTTGTTAGTCCCTGGATGTGGATTATTATCTGTATTTACCCACATAGTCAATGTCCGCACGTGTAGATTGTGCCTGGATTGTGGATTTTAATCTGTATTTATTTGCCTCATAAGTTACTATCAGCGTGCGTAATAACCATAACATACTTTATATCCACTGTATTTATATTAGGCATGCATCATATATTTATATTTACTTTGTTCTATAGCTTTATTTACAATAAAACACAGTTTAACGTTCAGTGAATAACCTGCTTATTTGCCTCATAAGTTACTATCAGCGCGATAACCATAACAGACTTTCTATATCCACTGTATTTATATTAGGCATGTATCATATATTTACTTTGTTTATATCTTTTACGTTACATTTTTGGCCTTTGTGAATTGCCGTGTTTGCCCCACCCCTTGCCCCGCCCCTTGCCCCGCCCCTTCAGCTCCAGGGCCCATCATGTTCTTAATCCGGCCCTGGCCTTAAGTCTGGAACCCATGGACATCACCAAACGCTGGGTTTCCTCCTTCTTAATGCTTTGCCAGGCCTTTACAGCCGCAGCCTTTAGGTCTTGCTTGTTTGTGGGTCTTTCCCTCTTAAGTCTGGATTTGAGCAAGTGAAATGCATGCTCAATTTGGGGTTTAAAATCTGGTGATTGACATTGGCCATTGAAGAATGTTCCACTTTTTTGCACTCATGAACTCCTGTGTAGCTTTGGCTGTATGCTTGGGGTCATTATCCATCTGTACTATGAAGCGCCGTCCAATCAAGTTTGCAGCATTTGGCTGAATCTGGGCTGAAAGTATATCCCGGTACACTTCAGAATTCATCCGGCTACTCTTGTCTGCTGTTATATCATCAATAAACACAAGTGACCCAGTGCCATTGAAAGCCATGCATGCCCATGCCATCACGTTGCCTCCACCATGTTTTACAGAGGATCTGGTGTGCCTTGGATCATGTGCCGTTCCCTTTCTTCTCCAAACTTTGGCTTCCCATCATTCTGGTACAGGTTGATCTTTGTCTCATCTGTCCATAGAATACTTTTCCAGAACTGAGCTGGCTTCTGGAGGTGTTTTTTCAGCAAATTTAACTCTGGCCTGTCTATTTTTGGAATTGATGAATGGTTTGCATCTAGATGTGAACCCTTTGTATTTACTTTCATGGAGTCTTCTTTTTGATTGATGAGTTCACCAGTGCTTTCTTTCTTTCTCAGGATGTACCAAATTGTAGATTTTGCCACTTCTAATGTTGTAGCAATTTCTTGGATGGGTTTTTTTCTGTTCTTGCAGCTTAAGGATGGCTTGTTTCACCTGCATGGAGAGCTCAGGGTATGCCACACTAAACAATAATCGCTAACGGGATCGCTAAAAAAACGTCATATTTAGCGATCCCGTTAGCGATATTGTTCAGTGCGGCAGCTTCCAGCGACGAGCTTCCTGCTGTGATCTCGCTCGTCGCTGGAATCGCTCCGGACCCTATTTCATCGCTGGAGCTCCCGCTGGGTAAGTATCTTATCGCTGTGTGGCACCTTTTCTTAGCGATTTAGCGGTACTTTTGTACCGCTAAAGTCGTTAAGAAGATCGCTAACGGCGATAGCGTCGTTAACTATATCGCTAAATGCGGCAGCATTTAGCGATATAGAAACAATCCCGCTAGCGATCTCATTAGTATGCAATGCTAACGAGATCGCTAGCGGGATTGCTTAGTGTGCAGTACCTCTCCTGTGACCGCATGTTTCCTTCACAGCAAAACCTTCCAAATGCAAACACCACACCTCAAATCAACTCCGGCCCTTTCATCTGCTTAATTGAGAATGACATAACAAAGGGATTGCCCACAACCTGTCCATGAAATAGCCTTGGAGTTCATTTGTCCAATTACTTTTGGTCCCTTTAAAAACAGGGTGGCACATGTTAAGGAGCTGAAACTCCTAAACCCTTCATCCAATTTTAATGTGGATACCCTCAAATGAAAGCTGAAAGTCTGGACTTCAACTGCATCTGAATTGTTTGTTTCAAATTCATTGTGGTAATGTCTAGAACCAAAATTAGATAAATGTTGTCTCTGTCCAAATATATATGGACCTAACTGTATATTTGTATTGGTCATAATGAATCTGCATTATGTCTCTGACACAACCCAATTAGATCAATATGGTGATCGATAGGTTAATCATACAATTGAGAGTGGTATGCTTGGACATTACCTTTCCCTGATGTTGACAGCCCCCCCTTTTTCTTTATGTGTGGCGACCGCGGTCCTGTACGCATTCAGACTAGGCCTGGCTACGCCGCTCCATCTCCGGCGTCTTGAGCATCTGTGTCACGTTTGGGGATCGCAACCGCCCACCTTGGCGTGGAGCGGGCATCCCTCGGTACGAAATCTGGACCCTCCATACCACAGAGGGGGACCCGGTCCTACCCATACTTAGGGACTGGCAGAGACCGGGGTTCTGTGGCAGCTGAGCATGAGGACAAGATAGAAACACGTAGGACTTGATCACACCGCACAACTTCAGATATAGTGAAGTAAAGTTTACTAAAGTAAATATGGGATGACAAACAGTACATAACATCAGGGTAGACGAGGTCATCAGAATCACGAACTCAGGAACACGAACTGAACTTCAGGAACACGGAAACAGGAACACGGACACAGGAACACGGACTGGACATCAGGAACACGGACACGGAACACGGACTGGACATCAGGAACACGGACACCGGAACACCGGCTGGATCTCAGGAAACAGAACCACTGGCATCGGACCTCGGACATCTGCAACGATCGACAGCTTCCGGACATCGGCCTGCGGACATCAGTCTCCGGACATGAGGCCGCAGTATCAGACTAGGGACATCTGGGAATGATCGGCAGGCTCCGGACATCAGGCAGGAAAGGATCGGATCCGGACATCTGGAAGTGATCTGAAAAGGAATCCAAGCGGTCTGGTGCAAGTCCCACCCGGCTCAACTGGAGCCGGGCGGGGATTGCACCAAAAGCAAGCTGAGCACAAAGTAACAAAACTCAGCACACCCACACCGGACTCCTCCTTCCAATGAACCCAGGATATATCACAGAAAGTCAGTTAGCAAAGTATCACAGTCACTGGGCTCAGGGTTCAGTACACAGAAGGTTTCAGGAACATAGCACAGCAGACACAGTTCAGACAGTCAGGTACAGGATCAGGGATACGAGCCTAGAATTACCGCCTCTAGGAAAGGCACAGGAACGAGTTCAGGATCAGAGATACGAGCTAGAATTACCGCCTCTAGGAAAGGCACAGGAACGAGTTTCAGGATCAGAGATCGAGCCTAGAATTACCGCCTCTAGGAAAGGCACAGGAACGAGTCAGGATCACAAGACAGGACGAGGATATCAGCTCTCCAGAGCTGATCGAACTCAAAGCAGGAGCTGAACACACACACACACACACACACACACACACACACACACACCACACACACACGGTAGGTTCAGAAGCTATGTGAAGTAGCTAAGGCCCCGCCCATAAGGGCAGGAAGACTTTATTATATGAGCTGCCCTCAGCAATTGGCTGGGGACAGCATTTCAGGTACACACACTAACCCTGATAAAAGCAGGGCAGGTGTGGCCTGCGCACCCTATGAGAGCCAGACATAAGCACGCAAGGGCACTGGAAATGGCTGCAGCCTAAACCACGTTAGTAAGTCATGCACCAGTGCAGAGGACCTTGCAAACCGATGGTAGCTTTCACAGCAGTAGCCAGGGACCGCACATGTGGGGGTCATGCAACGCAGCGGAAACACCCACGCATGTGTGGCTACGCAGAGGAGCTGGGAACTGACCTAATTCATACCGGTAACGGCTATCAGATCCAGCTCAATTTAGGGGGAAAAGGAGCAAAGGGTAAAGCACAAACATGCATGTCACAACATGACAATCTGGTTGCCATGGTACTCTGTTTCCTGGCTTCCTGCCGCATGACGCAGGCGCGGCTCGGCGTGCCAGGTTGTTATGGTGTTGAATGGTCACATCCGGTCCGCGGCTGACCACTTCCGGTCCGGCGGATTTTAAAGCGTCCGGTTATCTGTGTGACACGCCCCCCGACGAAGGACGAGCATCCGAAAGTGCATGGGGCACACGCACTGGCCTCACGTTCTATACTTACAAGAGGTGATACTTTATGCATATCGGCACTTTTGATATAATGGCATAAGCACATGGATATGATCATCGGCTCTGAGCTCTTGCAGATTAGCTCTGACATTGATTGTGCCGTTTCTACACTCACAAGAGGAACATTTTAATTTTTGTATCGGCACTCCTGGCATATGGTATAAGCACATGCAGGATATGACCACGACTTTGAGCTTTTCTGCAAAACTAGCTCTAACATTAAAGAGCTGATCAATATACAGTCAGGGCCAGAAATATTTGGACAGTGACACAATTTTCGCAAGTTGGGCTCTGCATGCCACAACATTGGATTTGAATGAAACCTCTACAACAGAATTCAAGTGAGATTGTAAGTTTAATTTGAAGGGTTTGAACAAAAATTGTGTTAGAAAATGTAGGAATTGTACACATTTCTTTACAAACACTCCACATTTTAGGAGGTCAAAAGTAATTGGACAAATAAACATAACCCAAACAAAATATTTTTTTTTCAATATTTTGTGGCGAATCCTTTGAGGCAATCCTGCCTTAAGTCTGGAAACCATGGACATCACCAAACGCTGGGTTTCCTCCTTCTCATAATGCTTTGCCAGGCCTTTACAGCCGCAGCCTTCAGGTCTTGCTTGTTTGTGGGTCTTTCCCTCTTAAGTCTGGATTCGAGCAAGTGAAATGATGCTCAATTGGGTTAAGATCGGTGATTGACTTGGCCATTGAAGAATGTTCCACTTTTTTGCACTCATGAATCCTGTGTAGCTTTGGCTGTATGCTTGGGGTCATTATCCATCTGTTACTATGAAGCGCCGTCCAATCAAGTTTGCAGCATTTGGCTGAATCGGCTGATAAGTATATCCCGGTACACTTCAGAATTCATCCGGCTACTCTTGTCTGCTGTTTTGTCATCAATAAACACAGTGACCCAAATGCCATTGAAGCCATGCATGGCCATGCCATCACGTTGCCTCCACCATGTTTTACAGAGGATGTGGTGTGCCTTGGATCATGTGCCGTTCCCTTTCTTTCTCCAAACTTTTGGCTTCCCATCATTTGGTACAGGTTGATCTTTGTCTCATTGTCCATAGAATACTTTTCCAGAACTGAGCGCTTTGGAGGTGTTTTTCAGCAATTTAACTTGCCTGTCTATTTTTGGAATTTGAGAATGGTTTGCATCTAGATGTGAACCCTTTGTATTTTCTTTCATGGAGTCTTTCTTTACTGTTGACTTAGAGACAGATACACCTACTTTACTGAGAGTGTTCTGGACTTCAGTTGATGTTTGAACGGGTTCTTCTTCACAAAGAAAGTATGCGGCGATCATCCACCACTGTTGTCTTCCGTGGGCTCCCAGGTCTTTTTGGATTGATGAGTTCACCAGTGCTTTCCTTTCTTTCTCAGGATGTACCAAATTGTAGATTTTGCCACTTCTAATGTTGTAGCAATTTCTTGGATGGGTTTTTTTGTCTTGCAGCTTAAGGATGGTTGTTTACCTGCATGGAGAGCTCCTGTGACCCATGTTTCCTTCACAGCAAAACCTTCCAAATGCAAACACCACACCCAAATCAACTCCGGCCCTTTCATCTGCTTAATTGAGAATGACATAACAAAGGGATTGCCCACACCTGTCCATGAAATAGCCTGGAGTCATTTGTCCAATTACTTTTGGTCCCTTTAAAAAAGGGTTGGCACATGTTAAGGAGCTGAACTCCTAAACCCTTCATCCAATTTTAATGTGGATACCCTCAATGAAATCTGAAAGTCTGGACTTCAATGCATCTGATTTGTTTTGTTTCAAATTCATTGTGGTAATGTCTAGAACTAGTGTTGAGCGATACTGCTCGATATCTAAAAATATAGTATCGAAATGGTTATCGCCGATATCACTAAATATCGTCATATCCTTTTTTTATACCGGAAGTCCATGAAGTTTTTAACAAAAAACACAAAAAAAAAACTTCCCAAACTAAAAAAACCAAAACAATTAAATTTTATTGGGGAGGTTGGGAGACAAAAGGATACATTTTAACCCAAGCATTGGAATGATTAAATATATTTTTTTTGGAAAACTTTGGATTGACAACAAATTGACATTTGTTAACCTTTTTTTATTTAACAAAATTTTTTCACAACCCACTCCACCAAAAAACCCAGGCCCCCACTTCCCCAAAACCCACACATCACCCCCCACAAAACCATCCACCCCCAATCTTCCCAAACTTCTTCTATTCATTTTTTGTTTTCATTATTAGATTATTAAACTAATTAAATCTTTTCATATTAAATTCTTATTTTTCCCCTTCTCTTCTTCATATATGTTATTTGTGAAGGATTTCCTGTACTTGTAATCTGTAAAAGTATGAATTTTTCACCTTCCGTTCTTGCGTCACAAAAATTTAATTAAAGTATTTGTCCGTTTTCAGTTAGCCTGCAGCGCAGCTTTTCCGGGGAACCCGAGGAGGAACGGCCAAACCCCATAAACGCTTATTTTCTGTTAAATTTAGGCAATTTTTGCTCTTCATTTTGGTCTTTACTTCATTTTTCTTCTGCTTTTTGTCTTTTGCTTATTGTTTTCTGTCTCTTGTTCTGTTCTTGTAGTTTGTTTAACCTTCTTTGTCCTTTTGGTGATCTTCTTCGGGTAATTTTTATTTTTTCTTTGTGAGGTGTTCGGGGTGGTTGGCTTCATGCTGTCGTCCTTGTTTGTTCATCTTTTCTGGGTGGTCTTTAAGGTCGTTAATTTCCGAGAAACAAGCTGACGTACTGGAACCGGCGGGTTTTTCAGAGGAGCAAGAGACATGGAAGTAACGGACCACTGACTGTGCTGGACCGGACGGGTACAGAAGGAAAAAAAGGCAATGTCACAAACGGGGTACCAGCGATTTTACGTGACACGGTTCTAAGCAGGAGGTAACTGTGCCCAAAGCCACTACCAAGGCCCAGAAGACGTTGCTGGGAACTCGGAACGGAGATGGAGGACCCTAGGCCAAAGGCACTGGGGAGAACCATTGACGGTCTGGCCCCGGCGGGAGCGAAGAAAAAGAGGCAAGTCACAACCGAGTACCAGTGACGTTACTGGACACGGTTACAAGCAGGAGGTAATGTGCTCCAAAGCATGCAAGGACCAGCGCGTTGTGGAACTCGGAACGGGATGGAGGCACCTGGCCAAAGGCATGGGGAGAACCACTTGACGTACTGGACCCCGCGGGTAGCAGAAGGAAAAGAGGCAATGCCAACCGAGTACCAGCTGACGTTACTGGACACGGTTTTTACTAAGCAGGAGGTAACTGTTGTCCAAAAAAAATACCAAGGACGCAGACGTTGCTGGAATCGGTAGGAGTGGAGGCACCAGGCCAAAGGCCGGGGAAACCACTGCGGTACGGACCCCGGGGGTAGCAGAAGGAAAAGGAGGCAAAGTCCAACGAGTACCACTACTTACTGTGCCCGGTACTAGAGGAGGTACCTGTGCTCCAAAGTACCGGACCAGCGGGTGTTTTGGGAACTCGGTGGAGATGGAGGCAATAGGCCAAAGGCATGGGGAAACCACTTGACGGTACGGACCCGGCGGGTGCAGAAGGAAAAGAGGCAATGTCCAACCGAGTACCGCTGTTACTGGACCCGGTTACTAAGCAGAGGTAACCTGTGCTCCAAAGCACTCCAAGACCGCAGCGTTGCTGGAATCGGATACGGGATGGAGGCACCTAGGCCAAAGGCAGGGGGACCACTTGACGGTACGGACCCGGCGGGTAGCAGAAGGAAAAGAGGCAATGCACAACCCGGTAGCAGCTTCGTTATGTGACACGGTTCTAACATGGGTACCTGGCTCCAAAGCATACCAAGGACAGCGACTTGCTGGAACTCGGTACGGAGATGGGGGCACCTGGCCAAAGGCAACTGGGGGAAACCACTTGATGGTAATGGACCCCGGACGGTAGAAGAACCACCCATTAAATGTAGTTACAGGACAAGCCGTCCGCAGTTACCGAAATCAAAAGTCCTGAGTGGGTGTTATCCTTTGTCACAATGGAAACCGCCTTTATTTAAATCCCACAGCAACATAGGAATCACCTGAACTGCAGGCACCAAGAGCCTAACCCGAAGCAACACACACAAACTTATTGGAGGATAATTGACGTTCAACTGCCGGAAACAGCGTCGTGCTGTAACCAGTGGCCAGGAGTCAGTACCCTGCCATTATTACAGAACAAAGGCGGTGTTGTAGGCCCAGGGAGTTGAGTTCAGGTGGTAAAAGATGAAATAACAGAGACATGGAAAACGTTGCCAAAAGTTATTTTTTTTGGAAACGGCCGGCAAATTCGGGGATCCATGCCTTGTTTTTTAGAAATGTAAGCCGGTCTAATTCTCTGAGGATAGTCGCATGCGCGGTCGTTCTAACCACCTGCAGCACTAAAGACACGCTCAGTAATACACTGGCGCAGGCAAGCCAGACCTCCAATGCATACTGGCTAAGCTTGGCCATGTAACCAATTAGAGACCCCAAAATTTGAAAGGGAAAGAGGCTCTGGGAGTTACACTTTTGAGGGAAAGAAGTAGTCTGTCACCATCTTCGGAAACGTTTTCTTTGGGACTGGAGCCGTCTCGGTGGTGTAGACCTTGCTGGCGCGTCACAAAACTTTCCAATTTGTAACATACATTTTGCCCGTGCAGAGGCGCTGCTTCTGCCCCTTGTTGTAGAGGTGTCTACATGCCTCGAGCACAGACTGCTTTAAAGCGTGCCCAGCAGCAGAGCCCTTGGCTGGAATTACAACAGCATGGATTGCACCACGTTTTGGTTCCTGATTTTTACTCCCTCAACCTTTATGGGTTTTAAGTTGTCCAGTAGCGAGGGTTTGGAGGGGTACACCCATAAATTGATGTGAGAAGTGGCAATGCGGCGGTCGTTTCTCAGGCATGAAGCATGAAATCAACCATGTGCCTGCAACTCCAACTGGCCAACAAAAAGGGTGTCCTCTGGAAGAGGCGTCATCTCTGTTCCCTGCATCACCCCACCCCCCCCTTACATACGACTCAGGTTGTGTACCTCCCCCTGTAGGGATTTCCCTCCCCCTTGACTCCTCCTCCCTCTCCTCCTCACAAAGTGAGCCCTGCCCAGCCCTTTGTGGGAACGCGTTGCGCTGACTGTCCTGAAGGTAATTGAATTTGTGCTCCTCATTCCACCTCTTTCAAACCTCTTCCTTTTTGCTTTCGTGATTTTGAACAGGCAGATAAGGGGACAGTCATGCGACTAGTGCACATCTGCACTCGCCTCCGCGTTGAGACATCAAACGCACGCAAAACGTCGCAGTGTGTTCCTAGAGGCCCATCAGTATGGTGAAGTGTGAACGGCAAATTGGGGGTTGATTGGCCCTGTTGCAGTGATACTCAAAATTTTGCTGCCCCCAACGCTCCAACATTGTAACGGGAATCCCCTGGTTGGGTAGTCCATATGGGTTTCAGGAAGGCGAAATCTGACTTGCAGAGCTGCAATGCGCGATCTGGGCTGCTTGGGAACGTGCAAGTGGCGCATCTAGGGGCCTTGTGCAGCAGTGCATCAAGATCCATAGTCCCCAAAAAACTCTGCACAACCGTGGCACATGTGCCAGAATGGTTTGTGAGTGGGTTGCCAAGGCCCAGAGCTGCCACCAGATTTCGGCCTTGTCACCACACCAACCTGGCTGGGTTTAGCTGACAAAAACCAACGCGCTCTCCTGCTTGATGGCCCCAGAGCTCCTGCGCTGGTGGTTCGATTTTCCCCTGGGAATTAATTTCGTACGGCCTGTTTTGGTTTGCCGCGGCTGTGCCATTCGGGTCGCAACAGGTAAGGTTTCACGGGTCCATGTGGAGGTATAAACCGTGCGGCTCGTGCAGCAATGATTTGAGGAACGGGGAGTAGGGAGGAGGAATCATGTGCAAGACTGGATTTCCTGCAATCCTTGGGTTGGCAAAACACAAGCGCCCTGGCAAGATCTGTACCCGGCCCCAAACAACATTGACCAATGGGCAGTGGGGAAAGGATCGCCCGGCCAGGGTATGGCCACGCATCGGTGGTCAGGTGGACCCTGCTATGACGGCGTTTTAGTACGATGTTTAAGTTTCCCCGAATGTTTTTGCGAGCAGGGACAGCTTGCCTGTGAAATAAAATCGGCTTGGCACTTATATTGTGGGCTGCCAATGCCATAAATTCCTGAAAGTAATCTCCACCAGTGAATGACAGCATTTCAAGGGACAGGAGTTTTGCAAGGCCAGCTTCAGAGCATGTGCTCGGGATGGTTTGCCGAGTAGGCCTCTTTTATCCCATGCCTGTGTTACCGATGGTTTTTTTTTCTGGAGTGGAGATGACGTGAATTGCTGCAGTGGGTGGAATAAAAGTTTTCTATGGCAACAGTGACCGAGGTTCTTCCATGGAGATCCTGTGAAAGCCAAACCCCGGTGTGTGAGAGTGGAGGTAGAGGTCGGACAGACCTAAAGATGTAGGTGTGCGGGAGGTTGGCCTACTCTCCAGTGTGTCTTTGGAATCAGTACGTTTTGTCCGTACAGTTCCCATATTTTGTGGTATTCAGGTTCCTGATATTTTTACCTCTTTTAACTTTTTTGCTTACACGCTTGCATTGAACATAGCAAATATTCTACAAGTCTGTAAAAAAGGACCCGCAGTGCAAGTCATGGGAGCGCAAATTTTGCAGTTCTAAGAGAACTGCTCCCAAAAGGTGCCAAACTGGAGGCTACAGGCAAGCGGCTGCAGCCTACCTCTCCCTCCTCTTTGTAGTTGGGACAATCTCTTCCTCAGAGCTGTCCCACCACCTTCCTGTTGCTCACGCCATGTTGGGTTCGGACTTCATCATCTCCACTACCCCTTTCAAACCCGGCTGTTGGATGGTTGGGCAGCACCATCTCCAAAAACCTGGCACCCCCGATCTCTCATCCATAAATTTCGTTTGGGTGTGTGTCCATCGGCACTGGCTCCCGCCTTCTTCAATGAGAAGACACAGCTGTTGCGCATCATGTATACTCCCTCTTCTTCAAATTGCAGAATGCTGCTTGCCTGTGCCCGGTTTGGAGCCAACAGATTTGAGAACAGAAGCAAGACTCCTGGCTCCTGACAGAACTCTTGACTGCCTGGGCAATTTGACAGGCGGGAAAGACGATGGTTGTCAACAGTGTTGTGTTTGAGAGGAGGTGGAAGGAATTGAATTCGAGATGGCTGCCACCAACCAACAACGGCTTCAATTTGTTCTTCCAGCAGCAGGGAGCACGCCGAGCTCCTACCAAAGTGCGCATAAAGGAACACTCATGGGAAAACGGTGGTGCTGTGTCAATGAGGGCGGCAGCAGCCACAGAATCCCCAGTCCTTCCTGCTGAAACTCCAGGCCACGGGACCACGTGCCTTACTCACTGACTTCTTCATTTGGTAATTGTAAAGAAATCAGAAAAGTTATAAAAGGGCCCAAGGGGTTATTAGCAGAGACTGAAGTGAACACTGAAACACAATGTTTCACTAGTAAAGGCTACTCCTTTGTCTACTTCTTAGTGTTTGCAACCAATGTATTGTATCGGAGGAAGCCTACACTAATAATTATATTTTAAGGAATGGAAGCAGAACCAATTGGAGATAAATGAAAAGGTAGCCACTGAGACACGCTCGAGATTACAAGCAGCAGTGCTTGAACAAGTAACTGGAGCGTGATTGCACTCAAAAAATAAAAAAACAGATGAAGTGAACACTGAAACCAATGTTCAAATCTGTGAAAGGCTACCCTTTGTTTTTCTATAGTGTTTGCAACCATGTTTTGGATACGATTGGAAGCGCGTCACCCAATGTTAAATTGCTGGAGCTGCAAGAATTACACTGAAGGAAAAAAAAAAGGTAGTGAGTGCATGGCAGATCCTACAACAGCGTTGCATGCAGGCAAACGCACGTCACCTGCCTACAACACCTTGCAGAGCTGTTAAAAAAACTGAGGCAAAAGAAGCTTTACACAGCGGTTGGTGCTAGCCTCCTACAGCACAGTAACTAAATCGCAATCTCTAACTGTCCCTCAGGTCACACAGCAGCGTTCTGCCCTTACGAATTCACGCCCATGCGCTAAAATGGCGGCGGCGCCTTTTTGTGCATTCTGACACATTTCACATCCAATAACGTCAGCCATTAGTTAAATGACCGCGCAGTACGGTGTGCCCCTTCTTAGGATTCCTCATTGGCTGACTAAAACACATTGCCTCACAAAGAATTATGGGAACTTCCGATTCCCGTATCCATAAGACGAAAATATCGAAAGAATTATCAAAAAAGGCCGATAGAGAATACGCCGATACCCGTATTTGCAGTATCGTATGCCAACCTTCTAAACCAAAATTAGATAAATGTTGTTTTCTGTCCAAATATTTATGGACCTAACTGATTGTGAATTTTCCGTAAAGCGGATTAATATGGAAATGTTGAGTATTTTACCATGAGGCTTTGAGAGTAACCAGGGGTACACATATTTGT